>JBBPUK010000032.1:118822-131078 GCA_038094635.1 Tylopilus cervinicoccineus | reverse complement strand
TCTTCCGGTGAGATCTCCAAGTATCACCATAGGGAAGATGCCCCGTGTTGAAATCCATTCCGAAGCTACGGAGATCGCATCTGTCAGACAGACTCGAGCGAGGTAGATTAGATTCCCTACAGATAGGTGGTTCGGATCACTGGGCGATCGGAGTAAATGTTGGAGCGTTGTTCGAGCAGTGCTTTCGCGACCCTCTCCGAGTTGATGATGATATATGTCTGACCTAATAGATTGCACGAGACGATTTCCCCTAGCGCCCCCGAGTGAGGGACAGTGCAATACACCCCGCAATGTCACATACCATACGATTTCTTCCATTCTCCATATGTCAGCCATGGTTCATTCTTATTGATCTCGAGTGCGTTCCCAAGAAGAGGTAGTCCTTTAGGGCCTGGCGGGAGAGGGAGCTGGTGAGGGGTCAACTTTTTCCTGAAGAAAAGCCCAACAGAGCAGAGTGTCAGGAAGAGGGCGACAACGGCGAGGATGTACAATGATAATGCAGCATATACCTCACCCATCTTTGGGTTGTACAGCGAACCTATCCGTGCAATCCAGGAAATTTTATAGACATGCGCTTCCATCCCAAAAGGCCGAGGGATTGCAGTGCAGGCAAACTGTTTCAAGACCGTTGTGAAAGATCATGTCGAACTGGGCTTGACCTCCGTACTACGGCATTAGGTGCCAAGATCGGATCCAACAGCAGCAATCAGAAGATGAAAGATAGGGAAACGCACTGGTGACCACAGCACCTGGTCGCTTGGAGTCTGGGCGAGATTACGTACCAAGTGGATTCATATCAGGAGGCCGGAAAAAAGTGGAGATGAATGAGACATTTGCCATCAATGACATACTTGGACTACGTTCCACATTAGGAACCTCCAGACCAGTTGAACTGATGGACATCGTCCACCAAGTTGCACACAGAGACGAACTTGGACCACTGGACTGACTTGGGGGAGGCTTGTCGCCAGCCTACGAGTTCTAAGGTTTGCAATGCAACTCTGGCCAAGATGGCCCCCGGCGGGTCAATTCTTGTCTCAGTCTGTCTGGGAACGCAAACGGCGCAAGATTTCAAATCTGAACACATCCGTAAGTGTATGTTACCCCAAACGTAATGGGGTACGTATTGCAACAGCAACGCCAAAATGGAATGAAATCGAGGTTCAGGAAGTACACATTAGCAAGCAAATACAGCCTTGGCAGAAAACGAAAAAGACGGTCGAATCATGACCGCCTCTTGGCTGTAGGCTCGTCAAGGAAATCTGCAGCCACTTTCCTCTTCGCCCCAAACCCAAATGCAACCTTTGTTCTCTCTCCCGCCACAGGAGTGCTACTCGGAGAAGGTGAATCCATGGCGGACGATATACGTGAGAAACCAGGCTTCATAGGCACAGGCGACCCCGAACCATTCGTCTGAACGACTGAAGAAAACCCGGAAGGTACGGGACTCGCGTTGACCGAGTCGTGTGTTTGGGGAGCAGGTAAGGTAATAAGCCCGGTAGAGTCGAGCACTTGTGGAGCAGCAGCTTTAGCTGCCTCCTTCTTCTTGCTTTTCGTTTTCTCCGTCTTGCCCTTCGACAGGGGTTGGGGATCGAGAAACTCGGATGCTTGGGGTACAGCACTAGATGCATGGGTTCAGTCTGACCATAGCGCCACAGACGAGAGAAAGACATACCCTCTGTTGCCGACAGACAATACAAAGTGGGCTTGTCCAGTCTTTTCCTGTCGGATTTGGAACGCCTTGTTCATGCTCAAAGGAGTGTCACCACTAGCCATCGCCTCTTTCTTCTTCTCTTCCGCAATCTTCTTCAAACGTTTCTCCGTTTTCATCTTCCCGGAACCTTTGCCGTGAAACTTGTGAGACAAAGCTTTCCAAGCTTCCTTGGGTGTGAGGCTGCGACCAAATTCGTCATGGTAGACGATATTGATGTCTGGCTTGTAGTTCTTAAACATTTCAAGACTGGCACGAGCCTCCTGCTGCTCTCGAACACGATTTTCGTACTCTCGCGTTGCCTGATCCTTATTTCCGCCGCGAGCCTGCAGTCGGTCGAGTTCTCGCTGGGCCAGCATACGCCGGTAATCTGCCAGCCAGAAATCACGTTGTTGTTGAACTTTCTCGCGCTCGGCCTGATCGGCGTTCGGTTGCGCCAGTAGTCCTTGCTGACGGAGCAGAGCCAATGTACTGGCCATACTTGAGCCAAAGGTGGGCTCGCTGGACGATCCAACTGCTGCTTCGCCTTGACCACTCTCTGCAGCAATGCGTTCTTCTGTTTCGGTGTCTTTGATAGCCTGTTCAATCGCCTCGAGCATCTCTTCATCATCTTCGTCTTTCACCACCACCTCTCCGGCTTCAATTTCATCCATAGCCTCATCTCCTGACATCGACACGTCGCGGGACGGTGATCGAGCTTTGGACGGAGGCGGAGCCGCAGAGGGTTCAACCTGCTCCACCTTGACTGCAGCGGGGTTATAGGAAATAGCGCGAACAAATTCGGACGTGTCATCGAATGTAAGGCCAGAATTGCTGGTCCCCTCCTCCGCTTCTTCGACCTTGATGATATCATCGACGACGACGGACTGCTCCAGAGCACGATCTACAGCAACTAGAAAGGCAGTTAAGAACGAATCGTGTGCAAAAATAAGCGTGTACACACTTTTACGCGCAATTTCTTCAGGGGACAGCTTTTTAACCTTGTGGATCTTGGCTCTTCTTTGGCGAGCGAGAGCAGCTTGTAGCTCGTCGTCATCCACAAAATTGGCGTCTAACTCACGTGTCCTGGTGACAACGGGCTTCTCATCCACCACCATCTGTTCCGTGTCTTCGCCACCGAGAATCTCACTATCGATTGGAACATGTCGGGAGGAGCGCTTCTTTTTGGTCTGTGACGGAATCAGCGATTAGTAATTGCACAAATGGGGCGATATAAAGCTCACCTTTGGCCTCTTGAATCCGACGTCCCCTTCACGAAGGTAGTCATGTGCCTCCAAATTTTCTGCAAAACATGTTGTGTATCAGAAGGATAGGCATACGTGCTAACACGATGGCGCAACTCACTGGTATAATCGATTGACAACAAGGAACGATTTACAGACACTGCACCTTCATCTGCTTCAACTTGTTGTTCAACTGCCGTGGACTTGACCGAGCTACCCAACCGAAAACCCTGTGAGATCCAGGTGAACGATGTGTCCGCAACTGATGCAAGAATTGACAAACCATTTCACGCGGACCTTCCAAGAAATCATCGTATTTGGACAAGACGGATCGTTTCATTCCATGCTTTCCCTCTTCGAACTCTTCGTCATCATAACCGGTGTAGTCACGGCGTCTAATTTTGAGCTCCTGATTCTTTTTGGTGCGCTCCGCCTCGGCCATTTCCACGTTTTGTAGCTCATCCTCTAGACGCACCTGAGTAAGCAAGCGAAAGACGGGTGATAGAGACATTACCTTCGTTGTCAAGGATGCGGCTATCCTTCAACGTGAGTATGCGAGCATCGCCTTCCGCCAGCTCTTCAAAGTCATGGCTAACCTTCAAACCTTCCAGATCGTCTGAAATGGGGATGAGGGACGGAGCGGAACAACATGGGTGGGGGATACATACTCTCGGTGTATTCACCCCCTTGAAATACTTTGTCCATATTCTCGAGCTCCAACTGTCGCTTACGTGCAAGCTCTTTCTCGCGCTTCTTTGCTTTTTTGATCCATTTGAGGGTATCCTCTACTTCGCCGTCGGGATCACCAAGAGTTGCACCGGTCAGGGAGGCGTTGAGCTCTCGTCGATTCCTCACCCTAGGTGGGGAGCGAGCTTGAGCAAGACAGTGGGGTTATCACTAGCAGGTACTCACTTGGCAATTCTGTCATATATTTTCCTGATGGAAAGACGTGAAATCAGAAAGAACGCTCTGACGCTTGAAACGAACCATGGAATTACTTTGACTCGCGCTCTTTTGCCTCTCGCTCGCGCTGGCGGGCATAGTTATCCTCTGCCTGCTTGTCTGCATCATCTGCAGGTGCTGTGTCCTCAGTGAGGGGCTTTAGACCCAGGGATATGCGGATCTTGTTGGTCTCTTCGAGGGAAATGCTCTCTTCCATCGACATGGCTGCTTGGTCGTGGGCGCTCTGACGAAGTGGTGGTCTGCTTAGTCAGCTGCAAGATCATGCTATGACATGCTAAGTTAGTACTATGGCACTAGCCGGCCTCATATGTACCAGCGACTCGATGCCAGTGGTATTTAAACCAGCTCTGATGGGCTGTTCTGCGGTCGTAAGAAGTTCCCTTCTGTAATGGATTTCCCCCTCACTGCGTTCTTTTCAGTCTTGCTCGTAGCTTATACCCTCGTCCCCCTCTGGCGACGCAGGCACAGAGCCCTTGCAAGCTATCCATTGCCCCCGGGCCCACCACCCGTCCCCATCGTCGGTAATGTCCTAGGGATAAACCCCAAAGAGCCCTGGGTCTCCTACACGCACTGGGGAGAAATATACGGTAGGTCTTTCCTCGCATCCATGTCGACTCGCCTAATGTCGCATCTCTCCAGGTGACCTCGTCTACACCCGGCTGCTGAACCAAGAGGTGATAGTAATCAACTCGGAGGAGATCACAAAGGACCTCCTCGAGCGCCGCTCCTACAATTATTCAGATCGACCGGCCATCATTCGAATGACCAACGACTTGTAAGTGAAGTTCGCCGTTGAGACAGAACGTTCTCCCACGACACACCACTCGAATGCTAGTTTTGGATGGGCCTTTAACTCTGTTATGGTACCATATGGTGACAGGTGGCGTCTACACCGAAGACTTTTTCACCAGGCTTTCCGGCTTGAAGCTACCCTTAATTATCAACCCGTCCAGCTTCAGAAAGCCCGCGATCTCATTTCCAACTTGCTCGAGACCCCGGAAAATTACTTTGCACACGTCCAGACGTGCGTTCATCTCCGCTGGTAGTTCCCCATTTTGGTTTTAATTCTCTATTTGATTCTTGCAGGCACTCGACTTCGATCATTATGGCAATCGTGTACGGTTACGAGACAGCACGCAGAGACGATCCGATCATCGGCGTGGTCGATAGGGCCGTCAACCTCGCAGTAGCATCCATACGCCCGGAAGTGGCTGCATTCCTTGGCTTCTTTCCATTCCGTAAGCCTTCTTCAACCCTGATGCTCTAGGTTCCTCTCAGTTTAGCAACAATAGTGCAGTATATTCCAGCTTGGTTCCCGGGTGCGTCATTCAAGCAAAACGCAGTTTTATCCCGGAAATATGCCATCGACATGGTTGAGACCCCTTTCCGATTTGTGAAAGAGAGTTTGGTGAGATGAAACAGCACTTCAAGCTAATGGATAAATAACTGAGACATGATCAGTCAGCAGGCACTGCAGTTCCGTCTATGGTCTCTGATTCACTCAGTCGTGTTGAGAAACAAGATGCCAGCGGAGAGTATGTACGCGCCATTAAGGAGTCTTCGGTGACGGCATTCGCTGGTCGGTGATCTAGAGACATTCCTAGTGCACCTCTTCCTATCTGATCTGTCATTTCCCTATCTTTAGCGGCGTCAGAGACAGTGAGCACCACTCGCTAATCCAACCACCACCTGCTTCTGATGGGCACATTTCAGACTGCGACCACCCTGTTGATCTTCATTTTGGCGATGTTGCTCAACCCCGACGTCCAAGAGCGTGCACAGGCAGAGATTGACTTGGTTGTTGGAACTGCGCGACTTCCAGTCTTTGAGGACCGTTCATCACTTCCGTATATCGATGCCCTCCTACGCGAGACGCTGCGATGGCGTCCTCCTGTTCCTCTTGGTAAATTGTCCATTCTCGATGTTGATGCTTCCCTTTCTAATCAACATGTCGATCAGGCATCCCACACGCCACGACAAATGCGGACGTCTACGACGGTTATTTTATTCCACAAGGTTTGTGATGCCGTGGCTGTATGATGTTTGATTGACTATCAAGTTTCTGCGCTAGGAGCCACGATCATAATGAACACCTGGTACGCCCACCTTTATATTTGCCGTGCTCCAAAACTGATCTGGGCTTGATCAAGGGCCATGACTCGCAACGAAGCCAAATACGCCGACCCAGAGCGATTCCAACCTGAGCGATTCATCTGTGAAAACGGTGAACTCAACGACGACACCATGGGGTATGCATACGGTGCGGGTCGACGTATCTGCGTCGGCAGATACGTCGCAGACGCTTCGGTCTGGTCTGCAATCGTGACTATCTTGGCGGTTTTCAAAATCATGCCGTGCAAAGACGGACAAGGGAATGATGTTCCCGTGGAGCCGGAGTGGACGACCGGTATCACTTCGTACGTCACTCTGTTGCTCCATGACGCTTTTGGCCTGGATATACGGTATACTCACTCGTTTTGTTTTTCGTCTTGTTTGGCAGGCACCCCCTCCACTTTCCGTGCCAGTTTGTACCACGCAGTCCTAGTGGGTTGACGGCGGAAAAGTTGACTCTGATATTCTGAGCGTCACATCTCGTTTTTTTGATCTTTCGTTCTAGTCTTGTTTCTTTTGACTCCCCGTTGTTGTATTCCTGTTGTGTCCTAGACGTATTCCAGTTGGCATCAAACAATTCGTTTAATATGGTCTAAAGGGATTTACTTTGTTCTCACATGTCTGTCGTTGAACCTAGATTATGATAACATGCGGCTTCCTGATACAATACCTCTCACCCCGAGTACGCCGATAAAACAGTGAGTACTAGGCTGCTATGGTTAGTAAACTGTTTGTGAACCGACCTCCTGTTGCGCCTCTTACGAACACCGAGAACGCCGCACCAAAGCGTAACACACAATCCCATTCGGTTACTTCTGAAGCACGACTGCGGCACGATAAGGACGACCCTGAGATATAAACGAACACATATGGACTTCTCGACAGGGAAAAGAACAAGGGAACAAACATGCGCTGCCTCAACCTGCCACCGCTTTGAAAGACGGTCCAACCTTACGCGGGTTCGCCATCGGCACCAACGGGCCCATTTTCTCAGAAGAGAACCGCAGTGAGAGCGCCTCGAGCCAGTCCTTGACCTCGTATCCATCGTCTTCAAGCGCGAACGAGTGAGCATGTCGGCCAGACCGTGTATGCACCCCGACGCGCGTCGGCGTTGACTCGGATATTGCCAAGAGACACCCTTCGCTCATCCGCCTCGTGTGTGCGAATATTCCAGTGGCTTTGCGCACCCCAGCACCAGCAGGAATACCGAGACCGATGCTACGACGTGTCAAGCGTTCACGGAGACGGTCGAGCGGCATCTCCTCCTCGTCTTCGTCGCCGGTCGTGGTTTCACCCAGGGGCGGACTAAGCGCGGCAAGAGGAGATGGGGCATACGCGTCAGCACCGTACCACTCGCGGAGCGGGAGGTCCATGTCCGAGCGGGAGCGGGCGTGCGTGCGGTTGCGGCCGGTTTTGCCGGGGAGACGGGCGCAGTGACGACGCCATGCGTATGCGTATGCGTCGGGGTGATGGAATTGCGGGTGAGGGTGGTCCTTGGATCGGATGGCGCGTGCTTGTGTGCGATGCGGTTTGCGGATCGGGGCAGGTCCATTGGCGTAGTTGGCAGACGAGCTCGCGTCGGAGGGCACGCTTGAGTGGGAGGGGCCATCGTAGGGAGTAACGGAACTTTGGGACCGGGATATGAGCGCGTGCGAGATGTTGGCCAGCACGGAAGAGGGGTCCTTGTGAGGGTCGAGAGAATAGACATCTTGTTCAGGGACGGGGGGACTATCGTTCTTGCAAGGCGTACTAGTCCAAACCTGCAGGGGGCTCCAGCGTCCAGGGGGCGGGGAACCTATCGGCGCGACCATCGGCTCAGAGAATGCGGGGTTGGTGTTGGTGGACACCCTGAGAGGACTTCCTGGGAGCCTGGGTTTGCTGCGGTCGAGGGGAGCACTTGTCGGCCAGGGTTCGGTATAAGGGCAGTCGGTGGTCGATGGAAGGGGGCCGAGGTAAGATCTGTCGGGAGGGGTGAGGGGCGCGACGCAGGATGATCCAGTGTGGGACGTGTCGGGCGTGCCTTCGCGAAAGCTTACCGCGCCGGGTCCTGGGAGGTTGCAAGTAGCAGCGGGCAAGCCGAGTTCGGGGTCGAGCGCGCCGAGCTCTGGGGACGTCCTCTGCGGACCGCTGGACTGAGGTGCGGAGACGGTCGCATGGGACGAGCTCGTGCTCTGGGCACGCTGGTGCGCGATTGACCTCGGGGTGAGGACGATGGGCCTGAGACGGGAGTGTGCACGGTCGAGGGCGTCGTTTTGTGCGCGGTCGAGGTCGGCTGCGCGACGACGGGGAGAAAAGAGCGCGAGTAGGGAGCGGACGAGTGTCGAGAGAAACGACCAGACGGACATGTTCAAAGGAAGGAAAAGACAACACTCGACCTCCCGCACGGGCGATATTTCAATCCAAGTCTCTGCGGCTGACAGCGCGGCTGACATGGACGTCTCGACAGAGTCGTACTCGTACCACTCCCCAACGCCGACCGCGTGCGGCCCATACATCCTTGGCGTCGACGAGGCAGGCCGCGGGCCCGTCCTGGGGCCACTCGTGTACGGCGTCGCGTACTGCCCCGTCACATGGAAGGACACCCTCGAAGAGCTCGGCTTCGCAGGTGAGCGCCCCGAGCACCAGCCCAGGACACCCACGTACTACAGACCCAGATTCTAAAACACTGGCACCGGAAAAGAGGTCAGAGCTTTTGAGCGTGCTCAATGCAGA
This sequence comes from Tylopilus cervinicoccineus, assembly GCA_038094635.1. NCBI lineage: Eukaryota > Fungi > Basidiomycota > Agaricomycetes > Boletales > Boletaceae > Tylopilus > Tylopilus cervinicoccineus. The sequence continues at coordinate 122,357 of JBBPUK010000032.1, read as the reverse complement.
CCCCGTCCACCTGGGCTGGTCCGTACGCGTCATCAGGTGTGTGCGGCACAGACGCGACACCACGACCACCACTCATCCACCCATCTAGCCCACAGGCGATATCAGGGGGCATGCTCAGAGTGCCTCCGGTGAATCTGAACAAACAATCGCAAGATGCGACCATCCAGCTGATTCGCGACGTGCTTCAGCGCGGCATACAGCTTTCGGACGTGAGCATCTCTCCTTCACCATAGCATCGAGATTGAGCAACCACTACGCAGGTGTATGTCGATGCGCTCGGAAACACCACATCTTACGAGGCATACCTGTCCTCCGTCTTCCCAGGCATCAATTTCACGGTGACCACCAAAGCAGATTCGAAGTTCAAGATCGTCGGTGCGGCGAGCGTTGCTGCCAAAGTCACTCGTGATGCCTGTATCGAGAGATGGTGTTTCAAAGAACTGGATGGCGACGACCAGACTGGGGGCACTCTCAAAGGGTTCGGAAGGGAGTTTGGGAGCGGATATCCCTCAGGTTGGAAATTCGCTGTCAAGCATCGAGTTGAATAAACCCTTGATCCCTATCTAGACCCCAAGACGAAAGAGTGGATTGAAGGTTCCGTCGAGAAAACGTTTGGATTTCCTTCTGTGGCGCGCTTCTCCTGGACGACCGTCAAAGTGGCCCTTGAAAAGTCGGCACATCCAATCAAATGGTCTCTTTCTCTCCTTTACTGCTCCTGCTTTGGAGAGTTGACTGGTTACAGGACGGACGAAGGACAAGATGCACTCGTCATGGTCTTCAGCATCGGTCAAGGGAGAGACAAGGGCAGGAACCTTGTTGCTCGAGACTTATGCCTTCGAAGCGTGGGCACGCTGTAACTTGCACGGACACTAATACATCACAATTGAAGTGGGGCAACGCTTTCAATTCAGTACCCACTGGACTGCTTCGAGGCCATTTCTACATTTTGACGAACTGTGACAAGGTGAGTTTGCACCAGCGCCTCGTCCATTTGAGCTTATCAGCGTGCTTGGCGCGTTCCCTGTCCAACGCGTCCAAACCCTTGGTCTCCACAATTCTGTCTATCCAGCCGCCCGTAAATGCAGCGCTGTACCAAGAATGAGGCAGTTTGTCCTGCAGCAACTCGACAGCCTTTTCATGCTCGGCAGGTTTTCCGTGCAGCGTGGCGTGCTCTTAGTATGATTTGTCATTCTTGTGAGTCCTGTGAGTGCAGAGCCAAGGCACACGAACGAGAACCATGCACCTCTACGAAGCTGCAGCGGCGATGAGCTCATGAGAGGGTTTCGCAGTGTGCCCCCCACGGGTAACCCAGGGACGAGTCGTCGTTTCGTCGCCATGAATTGACCGCCAAGGCTGCATACCTCGTAGTGTGCGCGGGACTCTTTGGAACTGCTGTCGAACACATCTCGACAAGACAAGGACCAAGTCACGTGAGAGTATACTTAGCGACGGATTTGGTCTTGTCGACATGACATGCCTCGAATAACAGTCCTGAAACGACCGCGCGAAGAGGCAGCCATAACCCAGCGCAAGTTTTTCAAGAAAACCTCACGCGGAAAGGTCATCAAAGGTTCGCGGTCCAGCGTCCTCCCCGTCATGCATCTTAGCCTTCGTCAGTACTACGAGAACGCTATCTCCGCGATGACATATACTGTGGTATCATCGCATGTCGGATCTGCGCTGGTGTAGTCAATCCAGTCCTGCCCACTGCAGGCGATTTGACCCACAAGCAATTCACGACCGGTCACTTTGTCCTCCCAGACACCAACATATTCCTGTCTCAAGTCGTACCCTCTTCGTCGCTGCGTTTCATACTGACCGTCATCTCTTTTAGATGGATCTGATGGAGTCTCCCAGCTTTACTCCTCCCATCATCCTTCTCCAGACAGTCCTGGAGGAAGTCCGACATAGATCCCTACCTCTCTACAATCGCCTCAAGGCGCTCGTCAAGGCAGACGACAAAAAGATTTGGGTCTTTTACAACGAGTTCCGATCGTTTGTTTCGTCCCGTTTCTCCTTCTTCCATCGTTCATCCTTGTGCAGGGAGACCACGGTCGTGACGGAAGAAAACGAGACGCCTAATGACCGTAATGACAGAGGTAGAGTCGGTCTCGTCCCTAATCGTCTCAATGCCATTGACTAGCCCATAGGCATTCGGAGAGGCGCAGAGTGGTACAACACCCACATTACGCTTGCTCGTCCTCCCATTCGTGGTCAAACGCGCAGTGTTCCCCAGGTTGTTCTCCTCACTGATGACGTCGCTAACCGACAAAAGGCCGAAGCCGAAAGCATACCCACCATTTCAAGTAGGATCTCTCCCTCCCACTCTACCCATTGCTCACCTTCGCGTGCCTCGGACAGTCCGCAAATATGTCGAAGGAATGAAGGAAGCGGAATTTTTTTTGGATATCGTCTCTGCCACAGGCACGGATGATGTCGAACAGACTAGGACAGCAACGGCCACCCGTACAGCCCTCTATTCCAATGTATGCTACCTCATTTTGTTGAACGGGATTCGGAGGCATGCTGATTCCACATTTAGTACCTTCCTACTGGTACGCTCTTGGCTGGCGTCAAAGCAGGAAAACTCCATCAAGGCCACTTCAACGCCAACCAATACAACTATCTGGAGGTTCGCCTGGTTGGCCAAGTCTTGCGAGACCCTGCGTGATGTCATTCTTTAGGGCACTGTACCAGTCCCAGCTTTCACGAAACCTGTTCTTCTAGTTGGCAGGGAGAACATGAATCGCGCTGTTCACGGAGATATTGTCGTCGTCGAAGTTTTCCACGAGAGTGAATGGAAGGCTCCAACCGACGAAGTGGTCGACCAAGAGGGTACGTCTTCCACCATCACGATCTTGTCATTTCCGAACTTCGATAACTGCTCTTAGCCATTCTCAAGAACGACGATGCAGATGACTCGGAAGACGAGTCAGACGGAGATGAATTCAGACTTCGCGAAGAGACGAAAGCTCTCCGGTCAGCTCACACCAAGAAAAATTCTGCTGAGAAGCAACCCACTGGACAGGTTGTCGGAATTATCAAACGGAACTGGCGCGCGTACGTCTTTATCTCCACTTGGCTGTGATATTTGCGTTTTTGTTTCTCAGCATTTTATTTTGTCTAGTTACGTGTGCCATCTTGATGCAGCATCCCTTCCATCTATGGTTTCGACCTCACTGTCGACCCAGACCGTATTTGCCCTCCCCCTTTCCCGATTACTCCCTCGTATCCGGCTTCGTACTCGTCAAGCTCCAGCACTTCTGGGACAAAAGATTCTCGTGACCATCGACCGATGGGATGCGCATTCACGATATCCTGAGGGCCACCTGGTTCGTGCGCTCGGGACAGCAGAGGACAAAGAAACAGAGCAAGAAAGTCTATTGCTAGAGTTTGAAGTGCCATACAGACCCTTTGGGAAAGCAATCTTGGACTGTTTACCCCCTGAGGGAGATCAATGGGTTGTCCCGCCAAAGGACCCAATTGACCCGGTATGGAGAGATAGGATGGACTTGAGAGATTTGGACATATGCAG
>JBBPUK010000032.1:89983-118724 GCA_038094635.1 Tylopilus cervinicoccineus | reverse complement strand
CAGACCCTTTGGGAAAGCAATCTTGGACTGTTTACCCCCTGAGGGAGATCAATGGGTTGTCCCGCCAAAGGACCCAATTGACCCGGTATGGAGAGATAGGATGGACTTGAGAGATTTGGACATATGCAGTATCGATCCACCAGGTGAGCTTTTGTCTGTACGAAAGTAAAATAATTATTCAAGAGTACATTGTGTAGGATGTCAGGATATTGACGACGCCCTACATGCTCGCCGTCTTCCCAACGGGTATATCGAAGCGGGTGTCCGTGAGTACTCTCAAATGAAGCTTATCAACGAAAACATAATGGTCACCCATAGACATTGCGGATGTTTCTCATTTCGTTCTTGCTGATACTCCGATGGATAGCGAAGCTGCCTCGCGCGGGACGACCGTGTACCTAGTGGACAAACGTATAGACATGTTTCCGGCATTGTTGGGTACGAATCTCTGTTCTCTTCGACCTCAGGTCGAACGATTGGCGTTTAGTGTGATTTGGGTGGGTCTCTGCACCGATCCATGCAATAAAATGACGATTCATGACGATCTAGCAACTCAACGAGAACGCTGACATCATCAACGTCAAGTTTACAAAGTCTGTTATTGCCTCGAAGGCGGCATTCGAGTACGAGGAGGCACAAATACGCAAGGACGACCCGTGAGTTACATCTTTGACGCACACACCATACAACACTGAACTTGGCCACGTCAGTAATCGCACTGATTCGCTCACGCAATCCATCCGCCTCCTCAATGCGCTCGCCATCAAGTTCAAGGCAAAGCGTATGGCAGCTGGCGCGTTGGATCTTGCATCTCCTGAGGTGAAAATCAATCTTGGATCCGCTGAGTCCTCAGATCCCATCGACGTCGAGCAAAAGGAGTTGCGAGAGACGAATAGCTTGGTGGAAGAATTCATGTTACTCGCCAACGTTAGCGTAGCCAAGAAAATCGACGAGGTGTTCCCGCAGACAGCTGTATTGAGGTGCGTCACATTGTATGATAATCGCGGTATTGATGCTCACTTTCGACAAGACGTCATTTACCTCCGCCGAAGTCCAACTTTGAGAAGCTTCAGGATGTGCTTTTAAAACGAAAGGGATTCAAGCTTGATGTCTCAAGTTCGGGGGCGCTGGCGGCATCGTTGGATAAATGCGTCGTGCGTGCTTGGTCTGTAAACTCTTTTCGCCAAATTCCTCAGGATCGATCTAGGATTCCTCTGCACCGGCATTCAACACCCTGGTTCGCATCATGGCAACGAGGTGCATGCTCCCCGCCGAGTATTTCTGCTCTGGGAGCGTCTCAAGGGACACGTTCGGACATTACGGTCTTGCCAGCCCGATCTACACGCATTTCACCAGTCCGATCAGGCGGTATGCAGGTGAGTCCAGAGCACCGAACACATCTCCCGACTGAACCACTCACACGACCACAGATGTGCTCGTGCACCGTCAGCTCGCGGCTGCCACATCACACGTACCGCTGCACCCTTCTCTCCACTCGAAATCCAACGTGGAGCGTATCATGGACGTGATCAACCGGCGGCACCGGATGGCCCAGATGGCAGGACGCGCCAGCGTCGAATTCTACGTCGGGCTCGCCCTCAAGGGCCGTGCAGAGGCACTCGTCAAGGGGGTGGGTGCCGCCGCAGGGAAACGAGAGAGCATCACGGAAGACGCGTTCGTGATACGGACATTCAGGAACGGGGTGGGGGTGTTTGTGTTTCAGTACGTGGAGTGGATTTCGTCTTGGAGCGTGTCTTTCTCATGCCTGCCTTTGCACATAGGCTCGGACTGGAAGGTCTCGTCATGTTCAAACGCGACGTACAATTCGATGCAGACAATTACACGGTCATGGTACCGCCGTCGGAGGGTGAGGCCGAGAACGCTGCGCCGGTGGCGATTTCGGTGTTTGACAAGGTCAAGGTCAGGATCGAGGTGGAGAAGGATAAGAATACGCAACGCGGACGCGTCAAGATGATCCTTGTGAGTCCCGTCGATTCGGGAGGGTTGTGAGGTGACTTTGAATGAGGACACTCGATCACCGAGTAGCGGGATCTTGGCGCGTTTGACCTAGTGAATGTTGCGACACAAAATATGTTAATACACCAGGGAGCTGACAACTACACATGTCCCTTTCCACAAAGAAACTGTACAAGAACACGAACGATATCCCAGAATGATGTATTAATTGCTTGGCCAGTCGGGCAGGCCTTTGACTGCAGCATTACACGACTCCCGCACGCGCCGTTTACTTGCTTGATCGCCCGAGTGTCGATAGCTGTTGAACACTTCGTGTAGCTGGAAGGTAGACGCTGCGACGGTATCTAGAGACAAACCCAATCAGACCTTGTGGTAACTAGACACGATATAATGCACCAAAGTTATCGCTCGCATCCTTGAACACCTAAAGTGCCGACCGTCATCCGTATGCACATGCGAACCAAAGAGCGTGATTCCCCTTACCTGCTTCCAACCCTCGACCTGACTATTATACCCGAATGCCGGATCGGGGCCAAACAGCCCGGGATCGGAGTGGCCACCATACTGCCGTACAATGCTCTCTGCTTGCTGTTTGCGCACAGACCACGCCTCCTTGAGCGCATCGCACGCGCCGAGGAGCTGTTTCCAGCTGTACACGTCCCACGCCTCGAGGCCCGCTTTGTGTATGCGAATCAGGTCGCGGGGGTGAGAGATCCCCAGGGGAGCGCCTCCACCGGATGTGGTTGCGCTGTAGGTCTGGTCCATCGGACTCTGGATCTGCGGCGTGGTCTGCTGCTGTGCATACGGATCGAACTCGGAGAGGTAATTAGGTGTAGCGTTGGTCTGTGCTGGGTAGCCGAGTTGTTGGATGGGGTATTGCTGGTGTGTCTGTGTCTGTGAGAACCCGCCCGCGGGGTGGAAAGCGCCGATGCCGGTGGGTTGGGGACCCATGTGTCTGTTGGGAGGTGAATCGATCAGATCAGGCGTGTACGGCGGACGTACGGTTGTGCGGAATACTGCGGTGCGTAAGGGGTCGGTGTAAACTGATTCTGGGCGGCCATCTGCTGTGATTGGGCCTGGTACAAGCCACCAGGAACATAGGAAGGGTGATATTGCTGTGGATACTGTTGGGGGTACGGGCTGGACGCGGTGAGATCTGGGAAGCGGGCGTGTGCGGTCGTGGGGTCGTCTACAAAGGGGTTGTTGGACAGTCCCGTCGGCGAGCCAGCCTGGCCATGGGAGTTGGCGTACATGGTCGCGGGATGGAGGAGAAGGTCCTCGTCACGGGCCGCAGTACACTGGATTATGTAACTACTACCGGGGCTGCTCTGCTTCCGTCGTAAATACGAGACAGACGCCATCGTCCCCAGCGCTCACGACCGCAGAACCCTGCAGCCCGAGCGATACGCTGAGTACAGGCCCATGATGGCCCGTGTGTTCCTTGACCAGCGTTCCCGTTCGCACGTCCCACGTTTTCAGTGTCTTGTCTGCCGAGGCAGTAACAATCAGATGGCTCTGTGGTGTCGGGTGGGCTGCCATGCCCGTGATCGCGTCCTGAAAGTACCAGTCAGCAGACCTCGCGTTCGGTAGAGCATAGTAGAACCAACCTCGTGCTCCAGAGTTGCACGGAGACGCATCGTGCTGACGTCCCAGATGCACGCTTTACCATCCGTCCCACCGGTGATGACAACGCCAGGGCCACTCGCGGTCCCAGTGAGGTCGACAAACTGAATCGCTTCGACGCTCTCTGCCTCTGCGTGTCCTCCGAGGGCACCTACGACTTCCCCTTTACTCAGACTCACGACCCGAATGCCCCCCAAGGTCCCTCCCACGACGGCCAGCGTAGAAGAAGAGTTCACTGCCAAAGAAATAATACCGCCCAGATCAAAACGTGCATCCTGTGGAGTAAGCTTGAACACGGGGGTCGGCGAACGTGGGTCCCAATAGACGAGAGTTCCGTCAGCACACGCCGTCACTATCCTTTTACCTGAACCGGACAATGAGATACTCGAGGCTCCTAGGTGTGTGGTTTTACGTACCATCAGGAGTGAACTCGCCGCATTGAACCGGCCCAGTATGACCTGCGAAGACCTGCATCGTATTTCCAGATGGTACTGTACCATGTGGTTAGCGTGACGATAGTCCTGTAAATTTCCGCGCTCACATTGCCATAACCACACGGTGGAGTCGTTAGATCCCGCCAGGAGAACGGTTCCCCTTGGATGCCATCGCAGCCACTGGATCTACGTTTATTCAATGTCCCGGAATCGAGGTGGACTACACACCATGACCTCGTCTGGCCCCTGGAGTTCGGTGAGAAACTCCCAAGTCCTGTAGTTTTGGTTCCCAACTCTTCTCCATACTCTGACCTTTCCGTCCATTCCTCCAGTCGCGATCATCTCTCCATCTGCGCTAAACGCTGTATTAGATACGCTGTCGGTATGCCCCGTGAGCTTGACGATGACTTCGCCGTCGGTCATGTCCCATATGTATCCTAGATCGTCCTCGCCTCCCGATGCGGCAAGGGGCTCTGTGGGATGGCATGAGACGGAAAACACAGAACCGTCGTGGTTCGCGAAATGTTGGAGGGAATTGTCGTCGATCTCGTCGCCGTCGGCAGGTAGGTCATTGATTTGATCGGCTACTTCGCCAGCTTCGTCGTCGTCCATGGGTGCATCGCCGTCGTCTGCGACTTCTGCGTAGACGTCGTCCTCGCTAATGAACACCTCCTCTTCCAGGTGGTCTTGGTCTGTTTCATTGGCATCGGATGCCATTGCAGTATCGGTGTTGCGCTAAGACACAGACGTCGTTGCAGCAACCATGACGCTGACTAAGCCCTATTCGTTACTCCACGTCAGACACGTCCCGGCTCTCCCTCATTCCATTATGAGGTTTTCTCTTTCACTCCTCCTCGTCGGCTTGTCGACGGCCGTTTCTGCCTCCAACGTACTTGAACTTGGACCTGACAACTTTGACTCCGTGATTGGAAAGGGCAAGCCTGGTCTCGTGGAGTTGTAAGTCAATTCACTCGATCATCGAGAACAAGTGTTCCAATCCTGTTTTGCCTCCAGCTTCGCGCCATGGTGGTAAGCCTGAACGTACCTCGCTCAAACATGGACGACTTACCATTTTGTGACCTCTAGCGGTCACTGCAAAGTATGCAAGCTCTTTCCATGTCATACGTAGCTCAACTCTGTCCTTTCAGAACCTTGCGCCGACTTACGAGCAGCTCGCCGATGCATTCTCACATGCAAAAGATAAAGTCATCGTTGCCAAGGTAGACGCCGACGGTGAAGGTCGACCTCTTGGTCAACAGTATGGTGTCACCGGGTACCCTAGTAAGTGACTTGAGTAGTGCGTTGTTGAACCATCTGTCTCATGACTCGTCTTCAGCTCTCAAGTGGTTTGATGCCCAAGGCAACGTCGAAAACTATGAGGGTGGACGGGACCTCGATACACTCGCCTCATTGTAAGCGACATCGTTCTTGCGAAGGGAAGATGGTCTATTGACGAGCTTGTAGTGTTGCGACAAAGTCTGGTGTCAAGTCAAACATCAAACCCCCGCCACCGCCTGCAACCTTGATTTTGGATGCTCACTCGTTTGATGACGTCGCATTGGTAGGTCTTGTCAGTGCTGTGGTCTGGCCCTTGCGCTCAAAACAAGCAGGATCAAACCAAAGATGTTCTCGTCACGTTCACTGCGCCTTGGTGTGGGCACTGTAAAAACTTGAAGCCGATCTATGAGGAGGGTAGGTCGAGGCTTACTCCGTGTCTCGCCGTATCTCAACGGTTCACCAGTCGCCAAGGATTTCAAGCCTGAAAGCAACGTATGTCTTGTGTTAATTCCCCGCCTTGTGTCATTGACACCGCCACGCAGTGTATTGTGGCCAACATTGATGCCGATGCAGCCCTGAACAAGGAAATCGCGGGTCGATACGACGTTGCGTCATATCCCACCATCAAGTTCTTCCCCCGTGGTGGCAAGGAGGTTGAGAATTATGAAGGGGGACGCACTGAGGAGGCGTTCGTCACCTTCCTTAACGAGCGCTGTGGAGCTCACCGCGCTGTCGGCGGTGGTCTCAACGATGAGGTAAGTGGCTTCCTCTCAATCCATTTGCAAAACATGAACGTTGGTAGGCCGGGCGTTTGGCGGAGCTTGATTCGGTCGCTCAGAAGTTCCTTACTGCGGCTGGAGATGTTCGCGATGTGATCTATGAGGAGGCCAAAGTGCTGTCAGTGTCCCTCGGTGCAACGTCAAATCACTATCTGCGCGTGATGGAAAAAATAGTCAGCACTAGCGAGGCATACATCGTGAAGGAGTCTGAACGGTGAGCCGATCTGTTTCTTGTGCGTTTGTGCGGGCGCCTCTGACGTGTCGGTAGTCTCGCATCAATCCTAAGCAAACGCACCTTGGCGCAATCAAAATTGGATGAAATCAAAGTCAAAGCCAACATCCTGCGCGCCTTTGTTCGAGAGAAATCTGAGACCGTCATTGGCCGGGAAGCAGATGAGCTATGATGCGTTTGGTCGCGCATCCTGCATAGATATCGACAGCATCTGTTGTTAATCCACTCCTGCTAATAGCATGCCCTTTTACTCCCACATCAGACGCAAACGCTGACACGAGGCAGATGTAACCCGGACACGATGCAAGGCACACACCGAAGGCGGCATGTCATCTCAGCCGGAACTTGGCCTCATGTCGGTTATCGATTGCCAGGGTTTCAGAGCGTGGGCGTCTTGATGATCAAAGGGAATCTGAATTATTAAAAGGCTTGTGGGGGGTTGGTACTCGATCCCCGGAAAACTGACCACGGTGGCACCCACCCGTCATCCAGCTTGGACATCGACCCACAAGCCTCAAGGATATACAGCGTGGGCCAGTTCAAGCCACAACCCTGATACACCCGCTCTCCAAGCATGTTCGACTCTGACATTGACGAGCCATTTATCCCCTCCCCGCCCTCTGAACTCGAAGGCTCTTCTTCTGACACACAACAGACAGTCCCACTCCCCATTAGGGGCAGGCCAAACATGCTGGACATCCCGCGACCGCTGCGCGCTGTGCGCTTCTCGATGCACAAGAAGCGTTGGGCACAGACGTCCAACTGTGCCAGAGGCATCAAAGAGCCTCTTCCCTCATCCATCCGCTTCATGACGTGGAACATTGATTTCGCGTCGAAAAGCCCCAAGAGACGACTCAATGCGGCGCTCGAGTACATCCGACAGGATGTGTTTAGATGCAAGACGCCGAGCGAACGTCCCGAGCCATGCTGCATCCTTCTGCAGGAGGTGTCCATCGTTGCGTTCACCCTGATCCTCACCAACGAGTGGGTCCAGCGAAGCTTCCTCGTGGTGCCCTCGTCGACGGAGAAATGGCCCCACGGTGCAACGTATGGCAACGTCACGCTGGTCTCGCGGACGATCCCTGTCTGCGGGGCATTTACGATCGATTTCAGCAACTCAAGCATGACCCGCAATGGACTGTTCGTGGACGTGAAGCTGGCGATACCAGCACCGCTACACGCTGCACGATTATCGGACGGAGTTGTGCAGGTGCGGATCGGAAATACGCATTTGGAGTCACTTCCACAGGGGGCACGGGCACGGCCGGAACAGCTGCGCATTATCGCGGAGTCACTGCAAGAGTATGATTTACATGGTGGGGTGGTAGGTGGTGACATGAATGCGATTGGGCCGTCGGACTTGAGGATCGCGGAGGAGGTGGGACTGCTGGATGCGTGGCAGGGGCCAGACGAAGACGAGGAAGGATTTACGTGGGGGTATCAGCCGCCGAGCCAATACCCGGCCGCTCGGCTGGACAAGGTGCTCTGGACTGCACGCGGAGGGCTGGAGGTAGAGCAGCCGGTGCGGGTGGGTGTCGGGGCCAAGTACGGGTCAGGAGAGTGGATCAGCGACCACTATGGGCTGGTGACCAACGTGCATTTAGTGCGACAAGACTGATGGGTTAACGTAAAAGATCACGTCTCGTTCTGCTCCGTGTACTCTTACCAAAACGCTGCTGCAAACACTGTGCTGCCCAAGGGGAGAGGGCCCGTGCGCCAGGCGGTGTCGTCGCTGTGATTATAGCGGGTGGTGTCGCAGTGGACGAGGGCCACGCTTGTCGAGGACATGTTGATGACGTAACTGGGAATTTGGGCGGAGACATAAAATGAGACGTCAGCCAATTTCCGCAGGTTTTGTCCCGAACAACTTCTCTGTCTCTCCCCAACACGACCAGCTCGCCATGAAGACCGTCCTTGCCTCTCTCGCTCTCTTCGCTGCAAGTGCTCTCGCACAAAACATGACGATCAACACTCCGTCGGTGCCCTCGTGCCAATACACACTCCCGTCCTTATCGTGTTTCTCCGCAGCGCCAACGTTGTTGAGTGTCAGCCCACCTTGCTTACCTGGTCTGGAGGAACTCGTGAGTCGTCCTTCGCTTCTCTTTCCTTCTCCGACGCTCATCCGCTCTGTGCTAGCTCCCTACTTTTTGGTACGTATATGATACACGTTTCATCCGACTCGCTGAATTCCACGTGTCTCCATCTCCCTCCAGAGGTAGGCATTTCTACTCTAGTTCTGGAGTCCATTGTGTATCTGACTGCGGTACAGCATCCTTCCCGGTGCCACACCCAATGGTGCTGCCCTTGAGAACCTCCCTGAGACTAACAGTACTAGCTACACCTGGACTTGCAACATCGCATCTGGTATGCTTTCAACTTTCACTCACTCGCTCCTCTTGCCCTAATTAATCTGCTATAGGCACGTACATTGGTTTTACCCTCCGTGACAGCACCGGTTCAGTTGCACAGAGCGCACCCATTACCGTCAATCCTGGATGTGTGTCACCTTTATACTTGACTGATCCTGCTTGTTGACGTGGTCTGTAGCGTCGTCCTGTGTGAATGTTACTGGTGTGTACGCATTCTCGTCTCGTGTCTCAGATACTGATGCTATGTGCAGGTGCCGCTGGCCCTACTGCATCGTCAAGCTCTGGTTCGAGTCAGACTACGGCTGGAGCCACCACCCCCAGCGCTTCGTGAGCTCATTCCCAATCTCACGAGTGACGTCATTTGATTGGGTCGCAGTACCGGTAATGGTGCGACAACGGCCAGCTCAGGGTCATCTCCATCATCAACCTCCACGACCAAGAATGGCGCCTCTGCGAATGCTGCACAATTGGGCGCCGCTGGTCTTGTTGGTGTCGCTGTTGCTGCTCTCTTCCTCTAGTGTCCTGTGGGGGTCGCTCCCGAAAAAAGGCTGATACCATGGTTGGTTTTGTGAATCAGACGTTTCCCTGGATTTTAGTTTGCTTCATCGTACATTACTCAAACTGTCAGAGAGGCCAGTGTAAGGGCTGACGCTCTGCGTGGCGTTCTAGGTCAGATTGGATATGATTTAGTATCTGAACTGATTTCTCGCAACCCTTTTGATTCTTTTTTCGGGTTCTGGAGGATGCTTGTTGTCATTGTAGTACGCAACGATTCCTTACGACCCGAAGGCCATTCGTTTGTCTCTACCATTGGGACTGATGGCAGTGATTCAAAGGCACCCTCGAGGGATTCTGATGTTGCACTGAACTTGGAGTGTCACAACATGGCCAGCTCATTATCAAGCACCTCTGTAACATGATGCTTGCTAAACCTTTGGCTGGCGTGCGTTCTGACGTGGCAGTCCAGTTCAGGGGACCGACAATTGACTGTTACGACCTCAGCCCCCAGGCCCCGAGGACAAATGATCGACCAGCCTCCTGGAGCCGCGAGTATCGTCCTCGAAATCTCAAGCTGAATTCGACTTGGGGAGCGCAATTCACACCACCCGCTTGAAAGGCCGAGGTGCATCTGAGTTGAGACTTCAATCAAGATCCTAAACGACTCACCGCCGCAGATGGTGTGCCCTAGATCTATCTATCAACCGAAGGCTGATCAGAGCTTGACAGCTTACTGTTGTGGGTCTAGGATTGGACAGGCCAGACATGCGAAAACGATATACCTTTGGTGATATTACGTCGGCTGCCTGGGGGCGAACACACGGCCGCACTATATCATGATGATCCACGTCACAAACAACCCGCCTCGATGCTGTCGCTAGCAGCACGAAAGGTTCAACACACTCGCCATGATGGCACGACCCTGGTATCTATGAGAAATATTACAGTTGCTCTCCTTACTGACGTCGGCTGTGATTATGGTGAGCCATCCATTGTGTCACTTTACGCTTTCATCTGATCTGGTCTGCAAGTAGAATATATCTGTAAACACTGGACAGAAGTTTCGGCGCTCTTCATTTCCGTATGTACTGGGCTTCCGAAGGCGTTTTGACGACCGCCGGCGAACTAGGCATCCTTGCGGGTTTGCTATTTGAGTCTTCTCAGTCTCACGTGAGTCTGCGGCTGGTGAGGGTACATACTGAATATTAAGCCCAAATGACTCTCCAGCGCTTCTACCCTTTGTGTATTTGGCATGCATTCACAGTGAATTGTGATCGTTGGTCAAGCGCTCACCTGTGGGAGGTAGCTTCCTATCTGGTCCGGCGATGGTATTTCCCTTGACCCCGATGGTCAACAAAGCACTCTGAAGTGTGAACGTACGCATTTGTTCTACCGTCATAATGCTAGCCTCCGTACACAACTGACGTCCATTAGACGGTTGTGAGCATACACATACGAGGCGTCCGAGTCTATTGTATACTCGGACGCATTTCCAAGGTTAAATGACCGATCTAATCGATGCTTGGACACTCCCCCCCTTTTCAGGGGCAGCCAACCGTGAGTTGCTATGTGGTTCAGTTCTTGGAGAAAGTAAACTCTCGTGCTGACTGGAGTAGTGATCCTCTGCATATAGGCAGTGTATGATCGATCAGAGTTCATCCTGGGAAGTCTGCTGACGTTGTTTCCTGTGGAATCTATCTTCACTGGCGTCGCTGTTGACATCAATAGCATTCCGAAGAAGATACTGGGTATGTGGGATACCGAATGGATTCACAGTACACTCCACTGACCAGCTGTGCGCTGCCTCGCTTTTTAGCCGCCCTACAGCGGAGATCATTCATGTACAAGGCTTGTCATTTAGCTCGCTGCAAGCTGTGATACTCGCGTGGACCAACGTGGTTGCCACTTTACAAATCGCGCAAGGTGGGTGATGTGCGTACTCGCGATCGTCCAATTGGTGAAGCAGTCAGTCACTTGAAGTGCACCGTGTGACAAAGCGGTGGAAACTGAATCAATACATGAGCTTTCTTGCCCAGCAGTGCATTCTTTTCTTCCCAACGTACGACTGGGTCCTATCTCGGGCTTTCCTTCCCCCTTCGCAAGATCGAGTCGTCCCTGACTCTGTCGTCCACGCCTGTATTAAAAGATTAATAACCAACTGAACTTACGGCGCTCTGTTATAGCGCCTGTCTATTTAATCTTCTCTATCTGTTGTACATCTCGGGAAGGTCGCCGGCAGGGTGCAGCTTACACTGTTGCTCGGCTCATTCTGGGCATAAGAAGTTATGTGTGCCTGATAATCGACTATGGGAGTTGATTCTGGGTTTGGTAATTGTCAGGGGCCGGCTGCGGTGCTGGCGGGACAGCACTCGTGGGTGCTGGGAGAACTACTCGTTGAAGAAGGGTGATGGTTACCAAGGTAGCATGATCTATTGGATCAGCGTACGGCAAGTGACCTTCTACCTCGATGGCCTCAGGATGAACTTGCAATTAATCTGGTTTTCTAGATGCGTAGTCGAGTTTGATTCGGTCAGTGGATGAGTTCGTGCCGCCGATTTGTTTTGTCACGTGACATTCTCAACAAACCTTTTGGCCGCCAATTGTCCCGCGCAAGCCCTAAGCAGGCTTAAACCTGCACTATTCCATTCTCATCGGCACAAAAGGTTGTCGGGTCCAACTTATAGATGACTAGTCGCTCGCACGGACAACTTAATCTTGACTTCTCTCGAGGTTCACGATAGTTGTACATCCGTGTCTACGACCTTCCGGGCTGGCTTGCGAGAATGCCTATGCTGCACGACACATGCAGAGGCAGTCAAATCTTAGCATGGTCTGACGACGGGATCCTAAAGAATGGAAGCATTCTTGGTCGCTAAATCGACTGCAGAAAAGCACACAAAGGGCCCCTTGATGATCTAGCTCTGCTGTTTCTGGCTGGAGTCAAGGACGTGCGATGCTACCGTTGCGTTGCCAGACGAACACCCGTTCGACAGCAGTTCGGTTGCGCGCCAAGTTGTACCTGCCGTGTGCTGTCGTTGCTCTCAGGCTGACATGCCAGCTAATCCGAACCGATGCCCTTGTGGCCTGTATACTTAGGCCTCGATCACTTGACATGGCTCTTTTCTATGGCATCAGTCTGGTGGTTGCATCTTTGCTTCTTGGGTTCGCAGGGAGCTGAGGGAAGAAGCATTTTATATGCAATCGACTAATTGATGTCAGCTTATTCACGAACATAGGAGCCGAGCTCAGCAGCCATATCTACCTCACTCTGCACTCGGAAACACCCTCAGGATCGGCTAGAAGCCCACTGACTAGAGTGAGGGCTCTCAGCTGAAAAAGAATCCTTACGCTGCCGTTTGTTTCAACTCCTCTTCAGGTACGGTCGGTTGACATGATTCCACACTTCTATTGTCGAGCCACTGGTGGATAAGTGCATCAATTCCTTGGTTGGACATCGTTCTGGCGGGAATTGCATAAATACCCCCATTATGTTGTGATTTGGTGCTCATCCAACCCAGTCCTCGCTCTATTTCATGTCTCCTGCACCTGCCTTGGATCGTATCCAACTGTTGGAAGGTGCTACGGTTGGAACATCTTTCAAGATGAATAAAAGAATCATCGTTTGCTGTGACGGGTAAGTGAAGTGATTGCCGTTTGGCTGAACCAGTGATTATATTACGAGCTATGCTCATCATGGTAGAACGTGGCAAGACGGAATAGACGTAGACAAATGTTGGAAAGGTACCAATATTCTGGTAAGTGATGTGCACAGCTTAAGTTAAAGGCGAGTAGACTCGGTTTTGGCGCCATCAGAAGCTCTCCCGTGCAATCAATCAACACGACGAACGAACGTACGGTTGTTCCTTCAAGCCGCCAATATCGCTGCGACGAGTCATCTCTAATTCTACGCCCAACAGTGAATACGCGATACCTCAGCTTGTGTTTTATCAAACCGGTATCGGGTGTTCCCAAAACTTCTACTCACACTACATCCAAGGTGAGCGCCGTCATTTTCTGTGACCAAAATGTAGCTCAGCTACTCCACAGGTATTACTGGAGGATCATTGGGTAGATAACGCACCTTTGATCTAGCGTTCAAGCTCACATTATTGGATTCGGACAGCGGAGAAGGTGCAACAGGCTTACGCTTTTATTGCCCAGTGAGTGACCCCTTCTTGAGGAACGTCTGGAAGTGAGGACCTCATTCCAACGTCGATAGAAATTTTCAACCAGGAGATGAGGTAGGAGAAGCATTTCTGACATGAATTTCACAGCTACTCAAATGACGTAGATCTTCTTGTTTGGCTTCTCAAGAGTGAGTAACACATGAGAACTATAGTCTTCCACCCCTCTAATACCGGACAGGGTGCATACACAGCGCGCATGGTTTCCATGTTTATCGTCAGTATCTCTGCAAGTTTATTGCTCGCGGTCATGATGATGTGTCTATGTAGGGTGCTATCGGCATTCTGGACAAGACCGACATGGGTCACTTTGCGGACATTTTTGTCATGTACCAAAAACTGGGCAAGTCGAACGATGCTACGGGTTCGCTTCATATATTTGGGCCGCATGGTTTTTGTTAACGTTTTCCCAGAAATATCGAACTTACAGGCTAAGCTCGTGACCTGGACTTCCCCAACTTCTCGTGGAAGGTTGAGAGCTATTTCTGACGATCATGGCTTCTCGATCAAGTTAGCAAACCAATTCATTGTCAGGGATGTGTATCGTAATCTGTCATCAGATGTGTCGGGGTCTTTGATACCGTTGGTTCCATTGGGTTGCCGCAGGAAATCACTCACAAGTCACCGTCTTCTAAATCTATTTTTGGTTTTTCAAACACAGAGCTCGATGAACACATTGAACGGGCGTATCAAGCCCTGGCTATCCACGAAACTAGGCTTGATTTTGTGGGTATTAGTACGATCTTGACATCTCTAACGCAAACAACTTCGCAACTTCCACAGAACTGTAATAAATTCGAGCAAACGCCAAGCGGCCGTCGTAAAGGACAGATTCTGAAGCAGGTAAGCCTGGCCAAAAAAAGAAAGGAACACAGCCCTAACATCTCATATCCAGTGCTGGTTCAGTGGTGAGTGGAGTCCCTACATTACGTCGCACTGAATAACATGACCTCAAAACCAGGCGATCATTCTGACGTGAGTGTTGTCCGTCTTCGCGACGCTCGTTCCAATATTTGAATCTGAAAGATCGGTGGTGGATGGCATGATCATGATCTATCCGACTTGACACTCGCCTGGATGGTGGCTAACATCGGAGACATGCTTTCCATGGACTTGGAGTACATTGGATCACTTCTCAACCCAATCGCCCCTTGGGGAAAGCAGCCCCCTCACGAGTGAGTCCATACAAGACTACCTACCATCTTCGGCCTTTGACTGATCAAGAACAGCTCGTGTACTGGGGTCTTCGTCCTAGCTCTAGAGAACACACGCCAGCTTCCTACCAAGACTGATAACATCACACACGAAACGATTCACCCATCTGCACTACAACAGGACCACATCGGCCGGCAATTGGGTGAAAACGTTCAGAACAATCCTTCTCTGGTGTGTGGTCTGCTTCCTCTCGAAGAAACAATCCAGAGGGGCTGGCCTTACGTCGCTGGAAAGAGGGCCCCAACAGACTGCAAAGACTGTGAGCAGTTAGGGCCCACCATCGAAGCCGCCGTCCTAGTGGCACGAAACGGGAGACGGGAAATGACCAAAGGGATGCACGCCCAATCTGCGGCAGGAAGTTTCTACCGTGCGGCTGGTAAACGCTCATCAGCTACTACTAGGTTGAGGGACTTGGCCCATGAAATCCGGGCTTGGGCTGTGGCTGTCCTGAAGGAGATTGCAAAGCCTCACAGGCGCTGAGGCCTGTGTGTAGTAAGGCGACAGATGCACGTAGCATGTGCAATCCATACCCTGAAGAGTCTGCTGTAACAAAGATTTCAATCCCCCAGTGCTCCATTGACCCTCGAGTAGTAGACGAAGCGAACGCTCTTTGGATCTGAACGTGACCACGTGAATGACAAACGATGCACCGGTAGGTCTCGGCAGCTGCGAGTCTCACAAGTGATGTGTGCTGTTCGTTGAAGTGAAGTTCACAGTGTTGTGAGAGACTTTGAGTCAAACTGCACATCCCGAGACTAAAGCGAAACGCGCAGCCAGATTCAATTTGGTCAGTGGCGGGCCGAGAGATAACACCAAGGCCTTTGATTCGTACTAACATTCACTCATCTACAGTCTTTTGGATTGGTGCTTGATTGGAGTGCTCACATATGACTCGCAGAGCCAGCGATGAACACGCACTAGCCAAAAGTGCTTCTGGGAATAAGAACCATATGCAAGATGGTCTGTGTTTGATGAGAGTGTTCGTGTCCATCGGTAATCTTTCGTTCTCCGACTTTGCGGACAATGCTCGAAATTCCAGAAAGTAATGCTAGCAAGACCCTGGGTTCTAACACCGTTCAACAGACCTGTATTTACAGAGAAGCGTCCCAGATTGTCCAAAAAGGCCTGATCCTCTGGAGCTTGACCTATTGCATGGCGGATCGAGGCACACGGTCCACCTAGAAATCAAGTCTATGCACAAGTAAACGAAGTGGCGAGCATCTTTCTCCTCGTCATTTCGCTCTTGCTGCCTGGCGTCGCCACCTCTCGACGCCTCCGCCGTCCTTTCGCTTCTGTGCCTCACCCTCCGCTCCCTCTCGCATTGCGACACACGGTGTTCAGTTAACGTCACTTGTCCGTCACACGCTCAGCGCCGACTTGAGCGCATCTGCTTGTTGCCCCACCCAACCCACGCAGAGCGTTCTCCTTGCGTAGCGCAGCCTCGGGCCGAAAAGCCAGAAGTCTTCAGCCCACCCTATTCTTCACATCAACCACGCTGATAACATTCATTACACAGCAGATAATTCTTTACCGTGGCACGAAGCATTCTATGTACACGGAATTTCGATCACTAGCATAGCTCCTACCTGTGGAATCGGTGTTAGGGACAGTCCGAGTCGGCGCAGGCAAATACCGGACCCTGGCAACTGTTGGGCACAAGGAACAATGCACAGCCGAAGATGATATATTTTTAAACGTTCCCAGGCAAACAGCTAATAAATGTAAATGTTCTAGCCAGGTCGACGCTGCGACAGGGATTCTGACGCCGGGCTCACTTTCCATTTGGAGGTAATGTAAGTTCGTGCTGTACAGTTTTGGGGATCGCTTAGATACTCATCAGCCAATGAGAGAGCTTAGAGCTAAGTTGCGGAGAAGCTGTTGAACCACCATTCATTTCCGCCATCTACAGATGGTAGGTCGACAAATATTTTGATTCCGCGCTTCCACGCTGACACATATTTGACGCCTGCTGTTGAGTCTTGCATAAATATGCCCTGGTGTGGAGATTTTTGGCACGCCTCCTCCCACCTAATCCCCCCACCGTTTACATCATGTCTTCTGCGCTTGCCTCTGATTGCGTCCAACTACCGAAGGACGTTACAGTTAAATCCATTAAAAGAATCATCGTCTGCTGTGATGGGTATGTGATCGGATCAGTGACGTTCAACTGAACCAATGATCTGACTGTGATTGATGTTCTTGATGGTAGAACATGGCAAGATGGCGTGGTTGTAAAGGAGCGCTGGAAATGCACCAATGTTCTGGTGAGTGACATACACAGTTCAGGCTGAAAGCGAATAGACTACCCTCAGAGACTCTCCCGTGCAGTCAATCAGCACGATGAACGAAAGTATGTCGATTCCCCCATCACACAAATAAGCTATTGCTAATTCTGTGGCCCACAGCGAACGTGCGATACCTCAGCTTGTGCTTTATCAAGCCGGTATCGGGAGTTCCCCAAACTTCTACTCGCACTATATCCAGGGTGAGCACGCTGATGACTTGTGACCAAAACGTGGCTCAGTCACCCACAGGCGCTACTGGTGGCTCACTAGGTAGATATCACTCCTTTGGTGACTGCTAGTATTTGTTCACACACCATTGGATTCGGGTAGCGGAGAAAGTGCAAGAAGCCTACGCTTTTATTGCTCAGTATGTGACCTCTTGTTCAAGGACATCCAGCAGCAGTAGTCTGACTGCAATGGTGGTAGCAACTTTCATCCAGGGGACGAGGTATAACTTAGCTCCAACATGAAATTCACACCCACTTAAACGTTATAGATCTTTTTATTTGGCTTCTCAAGGGTGAATACACTTGGATATGATGGATTTCTGTATCTCTGACAGCGAACAGGGTGCATACACAGCACGGATAATCGCTATGTTTATCGTAAGTTTCTCTACAGGTGTATTGCTCACCTCCGTGTAATATGTCCATACAGGGTGCTATCGGCGTTCTGGATAAGGCAGACATGGACCACTTTGCGGACATCTTCGTCATGTATCAAAAATTGGGCAAGTCAAACGATACTGCGGGTTCGTTTCATGTAATTTGGATCACATGATTATCGTTAACATTTTCCAGAAATATCAAACTTACAGACTAAACTTGCTCCCTGGACCGCCCCAACCTCTCGTGGAAAATTGAGAGCGGTTTCTAATGATCATGGCTTCTCAATCAAGTAAGCAATCAATCAATTGCCAGGGGTGCATCCCGTGACCTGTGTCCAGGTGTGTCGGTGTTTTTGACACTGTTGGTTCCATTGGGCTACCACAAGAGATTACTCGCAAGTCACCATCTACCAAATCAATATTTGGATTTTCGAACACAGAGCTCGGTGAACACATTGAACGGGCGTATCAAGCTTTGGCTATCCATGAAACTAGGCTTGATTTTGTGAGTATTAGTGTGATCTTGCAAGACATCAACCTCACTGCTCCCATAGAACTGTAATAAATTCGAGCAAACGCCGGGTGGCCGTCATAAAGGACAGGTTTTGAAACAGGTAATCATCTACTTAAAAAAATTGGACCACGATTCTTACATATCCATCCCAGTGCTGGTTTAATGGTAAGTGGAGTCTCCCTGTTATGGCACATTGAATAACATGACCTCGAAACTAGGCGAACATTCCGACGTGAGTTTTGTCCGTCTCCGCGTTACACGTTCTTGACTAAATTAAAATATTTGAAAGATTGGAGGCGGTAATTACAATCATGACCTCTCGGATTTGACACTCGTTTGGATGGTGGCCAACATCGAGGACATGCTTTCCATAGACTTGGAGTACATTGGATCACTTCCTGACCCAGTTGCTCCCTGGGGAAGGCAGCCTCTTCACGAGTGAGTCCACACATGACCGCCACTTTCCAACCTCCGACCAAAGGTACACAGCCCGCGTTCTGGGATCTTCGTCCTAGCTCTGGAGAACACACGCCAGCTCCCCACCCAGACGGACGACGTCACTTGCGAAACGATTCACCCATCTGCACTTGAACAGGATCACATGAGCGAGCAATTGCGCGAAAACATCCAAAATAATCCTTCGGTTGTGTGTGGTCTGCTTCCCCTCGAAGAAGAAATTAAGAGGAGTTGGCCCTATGTCCCTGGAAAGAACGTCCCAGCGGGTTCTAGAAACTCTATACAGATGGTGTCTACCCTCGAAGCCGCCGTCCTGTGGAGCAAAACAAAGAATGTCGTGAGCGTTGGCACAAGGGCTGGGACGGAGGTAGTCAAGAAAGTCCAGTCTCAAGTCGAGGCAAGCAGGAGTGTCCATACTATTGCTGGTGGACAGTTGTCTGCGTCTGCTACTTCTTGGTCGATGAATCTTGCCCATGAGAGCCGTGCTGGGGCTGCGGCTGTCTTGAAGGGATTGCGAAGAACCACAACCACTGAACCCCGTATGGAATAAGGTACAAGTGGACATCGTACACCAAGGTTTGAGTTCGCCGGGCGGCCGCACGTACTTCCGTACACTCCCCTTAACCCCCCACAGCGCACATCACTCGCGCCCCACGATCCCGAACACGTCTCAACCCTGTATGAAGATTTCGTTGTTTCGAATAGACCAAAGTTCCCTCCGCTGTAATTTAACTCCAAGTGTATATATACCTGGTACCTATGTATAGTGTACTCCTCACTTTAGGGACAGGGATACATGTCTGATCTGCACCCCCCTCGTTCATCCACGTGTCGTTGAGAGTAGACCAATGCCAACTATGTGCAGGGTGTATAGAAAGTTAGCACTTATTACTACCTCGGGGCCACGACTGGTTCCTTGATCCACACCTCCACTGCATTGCGCAGGCAATAAAAGTCACCCCACCCTTTGTTATCCACTTCAATACGACGTGAGGTGTTAAAAAGGCCACGAAACACGGCACCTCTACCAGCCTATAATGCACGGGTAGGGTCAGACTCTGGACAGAGACATGATCTAGCGAGACGAACGGCGCCCATGTTCATTCGAACCACTGGTGAGACCATTCTTCGATTACGCTCCCGTCTTAACCAATACCATCAGTAAGTACAATTTCTGCATAGATGCGGTCGGAACGTACCCAATATTAGGTGACTCGTTGCTCATCACCACGGCACATCCTGGATGCTCAGAATCACCCATCCGGACGAATCCGATGCAATTCGGATAAAGAAAGTAGTCTTTCGATGGTCCATATGCGAACATTTTTCGGGCTGTCAGCAACCATTTAATCTTGTCCGAGGTCGCTTCGTCGTAACAGTCTTGATTAGGGTACAGGTCTCCGTAAAAGACGCAGCTGAAGAGCAAGGGTCCATGCACAAAGATGTTTCGAAGAGAATACCACTTACGGGAATCCGTCGCAACGCAACAGGATGAGGGCGTACGCCTGAACTTTGAAGTTCGTGCCTACCTAAAAAGGCGCCAAAAGGACATCTAATAACGGTCAGGAACGTAAAAGAACGAACCCAACTCTCCAAAGATTGTCCGATTTGCTGAATCACCCACTCAGCAGATATCTAAAAGCGAAGATGTGCCAGTGCTCACAGTGCTAGTGGCCAATCAGCAATAGTGCAAGTATGGAGGTCAGGACATGTATCACTCACTCGTGATTGTCCACAAATGTGACAGAATCCCCTGGCCTAATGGCAACAAGGGAATTGTTGAGGATGCATCGGAGGTCATAGGATGAGCCTGACTTGCTTGCTTGGTGAAAGTTCTCGTGAAGTGGTGTATCAAAGAATGCTGTCTGTGATCGCATTGTAGCCCGCGGGTGAAGCGAACTCGGCAAGCATCCCACCTGTCCTTGAAACGCTCGAATGTTAGGCAGTATCTTCAGGACGCTGTATTCCAGTAGCATGTAACCAGACCGTCTGAAGAGAAATCAGGACTAACTTTGCGGTCCAATACTCTGCCACAACAAACAGCTTCTCTCTGTTTGGGACGCTGCGAGTCCTTCGAATCTAGGGTAAACCGAGGCCGTGAGGGTTTTAAACTGCCAGACCTGCGTTCACCCTCACAAATTCGACAAGGAAGTTTCGATCTATGTGCTTGATGGCATCCAATCTAAACCCACTTCCACCTGTCACCTAGTACGCGGCATCAGAGTGGATAGGAGAAGATTGCTCAGCTGCATACATCGAGTATCCAAGAACCCCAAGCATGTAGGTCATCACGCACCGCATGATGTCGATGGTCGATCTGTGTGTTACTCACGAAAACCGTTATTAAGTGACCTCTGGTGAAGTCCCGTCCACATACGCACATCAATTCCAAGAAGATAGTCATAGTTCCCTAGCTCAGTGTCCACCCGGGTTGACCAACCTTTATGGTTCTTGCTGGATATGCGATAGACTCCACTGGTTCGGGTCAGATCATCCCAATCGAGTCCTGCCATGGCTGAGGGTGTCAAAGTGGATCATTCGTGGTAACACTAACCTGAAAAGTGTTCATGGGTCCACTTCATACCGCTATACTGCCATTAGCATATAAGCACGTTTCAGGTCAGTGCAGCTATCATATTCACCTTGCCCTGCCGTCCGGGAAAGTCGAATGCTGTCCACCCCTACCAGAGCTGGAGCTAAACATTTACGCAGTAGAACACACACGCACTCTAATTTCACGCTCCTGTTCGAGAGCGCGAACCCGATTCTCAGGATCCACACGTACGGCGTTAAATGTTTCTGCCCTATCAGCACCAAGTTTGTGCTAGCACACATAGTGATGAGAACCCACTCAGCAAACAAGCACGGGAGAGTTACATTGAGAACAGCATCTATGACGACGCCGATATTTTTCTGACGTGCTGCATCGCAAGCCGCGATAAGTTCCTCTCGAGTACCCCACCTGGTAGCAATGGACCCTTTCTGGTCGAACTCTCCAATGTCCCACTGGGAGTCCAGCGAATCAGACAGACGAAACAGAACAAATCAGCGCGTCTAAGCGCAGCCTACCAGATCATAAGCATCATATCCTTGGGATTG
This sequence comes from Tylopilus cervinicoccineus, assembly GCA_038094635.1. NCBI lineage: Eukaryota > Fungi > Basidiomycota > Agaricomycetes > Boletales > Boletaceae > Tylopilus > Tylopilus cervinicoccineus. The sequence continues at coordinate 97,174 of JBBPUK010000032.1, read as the reverse complement.
CTGTTACATGGTGAGAATCCGCCAAGTCAAGCAACAATGAAGTGGTGACCTTGCCATTCATTGCCTTGTTCGGCGGAGGCAACCAGACCTGTGTGAACCCGAGCTCTGCGAGGCGAGGGAGCTCGTTTTCGAAGTGCTTCCACCAACTCATGTCGGGATGTTCGGCGTCCCATATGAAGAACTGGATCTGCTCTCCTGTTACGTGCTGAACCAAATGACTCTCAAAGCGCCAGACTGACCATCGATGGATTTTGGGTGCTTTTTTCTGGGCCTAGTTGCATTTGAGGTAATGCCGGACTGACGAAGCTAAGTCGTAGGCGTTCAAGCCAAGATATATTGGTTGTGCTCATGTTCGTTCTTGTTAGCAAGTAATGTCATAAGATTTCAAACTCCGGTGGAAGGTTTTCTTTCTTAAACCGAACCGTTTACCTGGCCGCCCACACGTCCTTGTTGTTGGGTATGCGTTCCGCGTATCGATAGCACACAGGAACCGTGACACTCGTAGGTAGGCCTATAGCAGAAAAGCCATTATAATCGCTCTGATCACGAACATTCACGTTGAGAAGAGTTTCATGACTTGGCAACAAGCCCCGATGTACCATATAATATACTGTCCCCAACCATGTAACATATCACGCAAAATTACGAGCCAGATGTCGGTGATATCTACCCTTTCCTCGCTCTTCCCAATCGTCGGGGAACAACCTCCGTTTCCTTCATGGGTGAAAGTCGTGTTGGTATTCCCAGTCCCTCCCCAGCCTAGGTATGGCGTTAGCAGCCATTCTGTGGTAAATGAAGACAAGAGTACCTGATCCAACATGTTCCAGTCGAATGTTGTAGATTGAGAACCACCGAATAGATTTATCTTCCGCTTTTTCTTCTTTGGGAGTGCGTCCTCCGTCTCCGCCGCTGCAGCGTCTTCTAAGTCCTCCTTGTGCTGCGATGATTTGGCCTTGGATTTCTTAGGGGGATCCGGTGAAGTATGTTTCCTCGAGTTCACCTTCGCATTGGTCCTCTTCGAATGTATTTCTTCGGCATCGTCACTCGCACGGGTTTCCTTCCGCTTAACGGCCTTCGTCGTCGTCGTTTCCGCACCTCTTTCTGTGTCCTTTGTTTTTCCCTTCTTCTTGTGCTTCTCTCCCGTTTCTATATCGCTTCCACCGTCGTCGTCTTGTACTGCTTTTTGTTTGCCTTTCGATTTTGTGCTTTGCACGGAGGCGGCCGATGAAACAGGAGGAATGTCGATAATCTCAATATCACTGGCCAAATGTTCAGAGACGGGATCGGTTTTTTTCACGGGGCGCGACTTTGGCCGTGGTTTGGCAGGAGCGTCCGCACGTCCACTAGAGGAAGGCTTAGACATAGATGCTGGTTGACTGAATTTAGCTTTGGCTTTCGTTGGCAGGGCCGACGTAGATGGCAAAGAAGATGCTGCGTCCAACACGTCATCTGACTCTGCTGGTTCAGCTGGGGGTGGCGCTTTTTTACTTGGTGGCTGGTATTATTGGATATATATATAAGCAGCGACATAACAGATAAAATGAACAAACATAGAAGCTTACCTTCGGCTTGGAGGCAGCGGATAACCGCGCTTGAAGTTCGAGGATTTCCTGCTCCAAGGCAGCAATCTGTACCTGTGCATCGGTTGACTCAGTCTCCGCCTTCTCTTTAGCCTTTGTTTGCTCTTGAGCTTCCACCTGTAAGATGGTTAGTTAAGGAACCTCAGCGCCCCCTATGACGCCATACCTGCCATTCCTTAAGATACTGCTTGAGCGTCTCCACTCGGTCCTTCTGCTTCTGGAGCTTTGTTTCGAGAACCTCAGTCTCTCCAGCACGCATCTCGAACTCCCTGATACGTCTCCTCGCCTCCCCGAGTTCTTGCTCGAGTTCACCCTTCTTCTTCCTTATCTCCTCTGCATCTGCATCCTCCCCCTTCTTCAAGTTTTGCCAGTTAGCGAGTTGTGTGCGGAGTTGAATGACTTCGTCCTGAGCAAGCTCGAGTAAACGCTTAAGGGAGGTAACCTGAGCCTCCAGAGCATCTCGTTCCGTGGTGAGACGAGCAAGTTTGGAGGACGTGGAGGTGGTCGTTGCTGTTGCATCTGCAAGAGCCTCTCGAAGAAGCCGGAGATCGTCCTAAAGACGTGGTGGGAGTCTCGTGACAACGATACTCTAGTGATAAGCATACCTCAACTTGTTCGCGTTGTCTTTGCGTAGCCTGCATTTCCGCTGTTTTTGATTTCACCTCGCCAGCGAGGGCCGTACACCGTGCCTTTAGCTCCTGAGCAGACTTTTCATACTGATCTCTCGCTTCCGTCGCTTCGTCTCGAAGCTCCTCCACGTACTCGATTTGTGCCTCGAGTTCGGCCTCCCGTGCCTGAAACATCGTAATCTTGTAATCCCTTTGTAACCTTTTGAGTTGCTCTTTCCTTGCCACCTCTTGCAGTTTGAGGACAACAACACGCTCGTTATGCAAAGCACATGCGACGCGATACTGCTGTATCCGATGGCATGCCTGCATCGTGTCGCATCCCTCAGCCCAGGTCTTCCTCTCATCCATCCATTTCTGGCGTTCACCCATCCATGTCTTGCGGTCCCCCTCCCAGGACTTGCGCTCAGCGTTGAGCGCAATAATATCAGCAGCGGACCTGGAGAGGTCCTCGTTGAGCTTCCTGATTGTCTGCTCGAGGGAACGGCTCTTCTGGACGAGCTCATTGATGTGCGCGTGTTGCGACGCGACCATGGTTTCGTGGGGAGTGGCAGTCGAACCAGTGGCAGTTGTCGAGGTGAGTATCGAGGTGGTCGCTGTCGCGACGGGGGTGGGACGGAGCGACGTCGGGGCATGTCTTGCGTGAGGAACGCTTGAGAGAGATTTGGATACCTTGACTGGTGAACGCGTGATCATGCTGCGAAAAAAAGGATCCCGGCGAAGGAAAGAGGTTGTATATGACCTGGAACGTGTCAGTGGAAGTTGGACGCGTCTCTGGCGGATACTTGACTAGACAATCTCATCAACCTCGCTGCTGCAGCACAAGGTGCTCGATTATGTAATGACGTTATATTGGACCAACAAAGTACAACACCAAGCCACTTCGCTATATGTGGCCCAAGACAGGCATTGGTTTATATGGTTCCTCTAGATATCGGATTTCTTCTGTAGACAACTTTACGTCGACACCCGCTTCGTTCCATGGTCAGATCGTGGAACTTGTAGTTCTAGTCAGTGGATTGAAACGTACCAATGATGCCATGGAGGTTAGCTAGACTAGTAGTGCCAACGATAGGGGCAGTAACGCCTACGGCACAGCAGCTAAGCAGCTAGACAAGTCGGGCACAAAATAAGACTGACCGTCCTTGGTGAGGACCCATGCGATTGCCACTTACGCCATGCTGATACCCTTCTTCGCTGCTACTTCTTCCACTCTGGATCGTGTAATTGAGCGTCAATTCTATATAGAAGTGGGAAAGAAAAGACCGATTGATTATTGTCTCGTACGATGAAGCAGTTGCATAATTTCCAATGAACCTGGCGTGGATCAACAGTCGTACCTCTTTACTTGAGGATCATGACATTACCGGTCAGTGTGGCCTCGATTGGTTTGTTGGCCCAGTGGCCTAGTAAGTGCACCACGAGCAAGTGGAGACCAAGGGATCGAGCCAACATCAAACATCTTCAGTGTTGGGAACATTTCACGCTCTTCTTCACGGTACAGAAGACTATAATGGCTCTGCATCGAAATGAAAGGCGTAAGCTTATTGGTGATCGCGTAGTCTGTTTTAAATTTTATGAGTGACTCCTCTCAAACTATGTGTATTTTCAATTCCTCACTTTGCATCGCTTGGACTATGAACTCCAGATATCAATGCAAACACACGTTACATAGTAAACCTGCTTACACTGGTATGCCCAGCAAGAACTCATTCCGATATAACGGACATGACCCGCTTTGACTACGTCATGAAGTGCTTGCATCTTGGCCGATTTAAACTCGAATATTAACTTATTGATACACTTACGGTCTCTTCGATTGGTGTTTCATGGTCGAACCTGTGGCCTAAAAAATCATCAGTGAATGTCAATTTTAGAACTGCCAAATCCTCACATTGAAGGAGATCGACTGAAGCCGTTCCAGACTCTTCTTCACACTCGCGAATATATGTTTGCGATTCAATCCATATTGGTTCACGTAACCGTTGTGATCAGGATCCTTTCGACCAGTGATTTGATTGGTGCTATACTCGCGGCCGACGACGTTGTAGACCTGCAGAGATTAAACTTACCGCCCGCCTTGGTCCTCGAAACGTGACGCACCTTCGTCATTACAACAATTTCGTCACGAGGCAGATTGAGTTTTTTGATCGCCCGTCCGAGAATGACTTCCGAGTAGCCATTCGAGTAAGTCTAGCCTAGCTGATTTAGATGGATGAAAGATACGTCAGATAAGCTCACATCGGCAGTATCAAACGTCTGGATTCCAGCTTCGTATCTGTGCAGTTCCGAACTCGAAATCGGGACGCCTAGGAGCCTCGATCGTGATACTTACGCTGCCTGGATGTGTTTGATAGCCTCGTCCTCGTCCAGGACCCATCCTTGCCAGCCCTTATCGCCATACTGCATGGTCCCGAGGATGATCCCTGAGACCTTCAGGCCAGAATTTCCAAGCCTTACTGATATTCATTGGTTGTTGATGAATCCTGAGCTACGGATTCAGTCAACTCACCATATGGAACCTTCTTAGCAGAAGACATTGGTAGTTCGTGTATATTGGCAAGTTTAGTGTCCGAGATCTCACTATGGTGGGCGAATCGGAGTTGACCGATTTCAACAAGGCCATGACCGAAGGCTTGTAGTGCCGAAAGCTCACGTCATGTCGAGTGTTGCCATTCTGACATTATCCTGGACGCGGTCCAGCTTCGTGCAAACCAAATTCACGTTGCACTGGGGCTGAGCGAATGATGGAACTATCTCGAGACGTAACCTCGTGTGAAAGGATACAGCACACAACGTGGACTGGAAGAGTGCTGACGACTTGACATTTTATCCAGAGGGTTGAGTGGGAGGTGATCCGAGATATTCTAACCATCTTAGCATCCCGTGTTTTCGTCTGTCCCTGACCAATGGTACCACCGACTAGGCTAAGACCTCATCTCGACGACCTCTTGCAGAAGAACCTCGAGCTCGAGCACGTAGTTGCGGACTTGCGACATCAGCTCACACAGTCCTCCGCGAAATGGGCCGACGAACGAAAGACGTTGGCGGTGGGATGCGATGCCCTCATGGCATCCTTTGCGAAATTTCGTGCACGGCTTGACGTTCACCCTTCGGATTGGGGTGACTCGGAGGGAGAGGTCGAGCAGAACCTCGACGCAGGAGGGCAAAGCGAGGAAGCTGGCGAAGTTGATGGTGTGATACTAGATGCCGAGAGAGATCAGGGATCGTCGGAACCAGAGGATCCTAACGAGCGGTGTCGTGCTCTTGCTGTCGAACTTCGCGTAAAGGAAGAAGAATTAGAGGAGTCCCGGAGAAAACATGAAGCGACTAAGGTGCAGTTCCTGGCTCTCGTATCGACCATCGAATGTGCCTCACGCCGAACGAATTTTCAGGTGGAATTTCAGCGTATTCAACGACTGCTCGATGCTCAGAGCGAACAGCTCCGAGCGGCCCTTGCCTCCGGAAAGGCAGATACCACCGATAAATCTCCCCCGGAACGTACACCTGACGATACGTCGGCACAAATTAGTCCTTCCAGCAATGAGCCTAAGAACACGCTGGGCCTCGCAAACCAGGAGATAAGTCGACTTAAGCAGTTGCTGCAAGAATGGAAGAAATATGGAAGTGACTGGAAACGGGACGGTCAAACGGCGCGAGTCCGGGCAGCTGAGCTACAACGACGGCAAGATGAGCTCAATGCTCAAGTTCAAGCAGCAGAAGAGAGCAAGGCTCTTCTGGGCGCGGAAATCCAAAAGCTAGACTGCGCACTTGCAGAGCAGACGGTTTGTTCTCCATATTTTCTGAGACGTGCCGCGACACCCATATCCTGTTCACTAGGCAGCAGTAGAGCACCAACACACTGCTTATCAGGAGTCCGTACAACAAGTTCACGATCTTGAGGTCATGGTCGCACTCCTTCGAGCTCGATTATCTCCCGAGCAGCTCGCCTCCTTCGATGCTGAGCAAAGCGAAGCTGCACCAGGATCGTCAACCTCGGTGCAGTCTCCGACGGTAATGGTCATCTGCCCATGGATTGGAGGCTCATGTCTCACACCCTTGTAGCCGCATGCAGACACGAACACCAATAAGCGTAGCGATTTGATCGTGTTGAAAATTCCATGTCGAGGTGTAAGCATTACTTGCCTGTTTGACTGCTCGGTATATCCGTCTCATAAAGATGAATAGATCAGGAAACCGTCAACGGCAAATAGTGAGCCCAAAGAACATCATCAAACTGTAAGCACTTTCCTAACACATACCACATCAATCGCCAACATGGGAGGCCAGGTGGTTCCTTCTTCACAGCAAGCTCTCACCAGCCAGTCTATCCGTGTGAGCCCTGCGCCACAGAGAAGCAACAACCCACCGGGTCACAATCCTACTGAATTCGAAGTCTGCATTCATACATGCAATGCGCTTCCGTGTCGAAATGATTCTCGATCCCTTTTGTGGCCGCGCAAGCAGCCTTCTCTACCGCGCCACGTTCTTTCGACAAGGAAGCACCATCGTTGTTCCCCTGATTGTCCAGGTTATCGACTTTTAAATATGCCGTTGGCAGACGCCGTGAAGGAACCTCGCAAAACCAAATGTCGCCCACCAACGGAGGCGGAGCTTGCCTTGGCCGCAGAAGAGGCAAAGAATATGCCTGCTAGTGAACGAAGAGGCGAGAGAGGGACCAGGACAGCTCGGAGCGAAGGCTCAGGAGGTGCCGAGGAACTCGAGGAGCCTGAGGGAGGATCAGCCCGGGAGGAAGAAGCCCAGGAGAGAGGAGCGGAACAGTCGTCGCGCATGCTTACACTTTCCGATTCGGCTCTAGGAAAGCGTCTGCGGTCACGTACAACAGACGGCGAAGGGTCCCAGCCCGCTAGGAAACGACGGTCGAGGATTTCTGTACCTACAAAACCGTAATATCGTGGCGCCAGCATATTTGAACCTGGCATGACTAATGAGGAGCGCTTTGCAAATATTGTTCTATTTGCCAA
>JBBPUK010000032.1:12329-88632 GCA_038094635.1 Tylopilus cervinicoccineus | reverse complement strand
CACCCTCCGCCAGCTGAGGTTCATCATCCCCGGTGCTGCCGTCACACTTCTCTTCGACACTCACCACATCCTTTTCGGCCTGCTTTCCACACCCCGCGCTGGCCCAGGTGACTGGTCGAGGTAGAGCACCTGCGCGCATCGTTCCTCTGATTGACCGGAAGTACATAGACCTGCTGCACTCCTTGCATCATGCCTTGGCGGCCTCGTAGTTCTCTTGTTCCTCTACGTTTTGCTCGTGCACTGGCTGCGAGGAATCGAGTCCGACGTGAGTCCCCCCAGCTAGCTGCCCTGTCGCCTCCTCTGACTCCTCCAAAGTACCGTTCATGGAGAAAGTCTGGCGTTCTTTCACGCATAATCCCAATCTTGACTGCCTCCATCGTCGCGGGCTGGTCACTGCTTTCCATCACGCTTGGGAAATGGTCGAGTCTAGGCTACTTGAAGGGCACCATCGGAGGTATTTCTAATGTGCGCTGCCCCGTTGCATCCTCTGATTTCGAATGCAGCATCTGGATTATATGCCCTTGTCTTCGGTTTGATGGGTCTGCTACCCGCCCCAATCCGTCGTTCCTGACATCGCGATACATCACGGACAGATAGTGACTTTCTTTCTTCTCATCTACTCACGTCTCTTGAACTGCAGCTTGGAATCATCATTATTCGTGTGATGCTCGTTTCTACTGTATCTGTATGGCTGTTTTCCGGGTGCAGAGGTTCCCTGTTTACCATACGTCAGTACCACTGCAACTAAATTCTACTGACCTGCCGACATCGTGCGTCCATACTCTTGTTAGTCAGATGATTGACGTGTCCGAGTCCGGCCGCTTTGCTCACGTCGGATCAAGGCCCTGTCATGACCGGCCAGCGAAATAAATCACAGGTAGGTAGGCGAGACAGTTAAAAGGATCCCACACCACGACAGTCTTTCAAGTGCCCGCACAAGTCCCGTCGATATTTCTTTGATAAATCGACACTAGTGACTCACCTCATGCCATCCAGCTCATTCACCCGTATTGTCCTCCGTGAACGCCCTGAAGCAGATATAATTCCCAGCACCTTTGAACTGCAGACTATCTCCAAAGATGTCCTCAAGGCTAGGCCGGGAGAAGCTGTCGTTCAAGTGACATATCTCTCCCTCGACCCCGCTATGCGAGGGTGGCTGAAGGACGCGCGCAGCTACCTCCCTCCTGTCCAGATCGGCGAGGTGATGCGTGCCCTTGGCTTGGGCATCGTCGTAGACGTCGGTGAAGGAAGCGCTTTCACCAAAGGGGACATAGTATCTGGCTCAGTTGGTACATATGGCATTTCCCTCTTCTGTGCCCAATCCTTGATTTGGACTCCTCGTTCGCTTGCAGGCTGGTCCGAATATGCCGTTTTAAAGGACGAAGCGCTGCAAAAGATAACGTGAATCCCGAGGGCTCTTCTGCAAGTCTTGTAATTGACACATTCAAGCCCCCCTCCAGGCACCACCCCACTGGACTTTCTAAACACTCTCGGCCTGATAGGTAAGACCGATCATTAACAACGTGTCTGATTTGACTTGACGTATTAATGTCAGGCATGACTGCCTACTTCGTGAGTGGTCTTGCGAATATACTCCATTCAGGTAGTGATCCGCCATAATGACAATCAAGGGCCTCCACGACGTTGGGCAACTCAAGGCTGGTGAGACTCTCCTGGTGTCTGGCGCTGCAGGCGCTGTCGGATCTCTTGTCTGTCAGCTCGGAAAACGTGCTGGTGCAAAAGTCGTGGCGCTTGCCGGGAATGACGACAAATGCGCCTGGCTTGAGAACGAGCTAGGCGTTGATGCAGCTCTGAACTACAAACGTGACACGTTCAAACAAGACTTCAAGAACGCCGTCGGTTATCTTGACGTTTTTTTTGACAATGTCGGTGGAGAGATTTTGGATCTGGCATTGAAGCATTTGAACAAGGGCGCAAGGATAGCGCTGTGTGGTTCGTGAAGTCTCCGTATGTAGACTCGGATTTTGCTGACTGACCGTTTCAGGAGCCATTTCTGCCTACAGTAGGTTGACCATACGAAAGTCCTTTTCGAGAGTTACACACACAGTTACCCAGATTCACCAACGCCTCGTGGTCTTCAGAATTATTTGACCCTCATCGCTCAGCGAGCCAAGATTCAGGGCTTTATTGTGTATGTTCTTCCTTCCTATCGCCTGATCTGTCCAGCTTACATTGTATAGTTTTGACTACGCATCGCAATTTCCCAAAGCGATCGCTGATCTCGCCGGCGGTCTTGCTGACGGCACGATCAAACGAAAGTTTCATATCGTCGAGGGATTAGAGAATGCACCAAATGCGCTACTGATGCTATTTTCCGGAGAGAACACAGGGAAATTGTAAGTCTACCTCCTATCCTGGAGCTCATTGGATCTACAATGCGGATCGGGCAGGGTTATCCAAATCTCCACAGAACAACCCTCTGAACAGCCAAAGTTGTAAGATCGTCTGGTCTTCGATCTTTTTCCTCGCCTGGGGGATTTCCGACTGATAAATAATGACGGGACTCGTATGCCTGGAACAAGAAACGTATTGTACACAGTAAAACATGAATTCATGCAATCTGGGTCAGCATCCACATGCCATGTCAAGTTGCCCTTTCCAAGAAACAAAGCAACCTCATTCGAGTCATTAGGTTTCTATTCTCTAGCATCTTCGAAGTCCTCGCTAGACGTTTCTGCCGTCGCCTTCCGTCGCCATATGAATGGGCTTCTCGTCGAATGACCTCGATGAGACTGCATAATCATGTGGTCCAAGAGCTGAGAGATAGCCCAACGGGACGAGTTCATTTTCTTCGTGGTACATCTTGTGTGCTCTGAGATAGGCAATGTGTTGTGAGGTTAAAGCTGTCGAACCAATACGGATTCACGTCAGCTTCTCGCTTGCATCTCTTGGCGAGCACTCAAAAGCACGTACTTCTGGAGGAAGAGCTGAGGAAAGTGTCATAAAGGAAGAACGCGAGGACCGTAGCTGGGATGTTCGTAAGTGCGGCGATTGCAGCGTATGAGCCACCCGCGGCTTGGAGTCCCCAGATTGTCATTGCCATCATACGTCCACCGACGTCACGCGCCGTGTTTGCGGCAACTGGAGGTAACGGTTTTGATAAGCAGTAAGCGAGATTTTATGAATAGCGGGGAAGGCACGTACTTGCAGTTGGGGCATATCCCCATATGGCCATGCCACTCAAGGCATGGTCAGACCACAAGCAGATAAATAGATTTAAAAGGAGCATACTATGTGAGTCCAATAACCCAAGGGGCCGCTGCGGGTGGTATCATGTGGTTGGTCGGATCGAGGCATGCGCTTATGGCAAGGCCGAGAACGAGGTCCTTCGCATGCACTGTCAAATTGACTATTGAACAGAGAACATGAAATACTCGCCGTCATAAACTCGTTAAGGAGGACTCTGTGTAAATTCGTTCCAGGCAATACATAGAGCGCAAATATACCTCCTGGGCCATCTGGAGTGAACATCATCGTGCTATAGAGGCCTTTTTTGGCGAGAACACCTTCCGCGACCTGAAGATGAGTGAGTCTTCTTCGTGGGGCCGATCGAAAGAGAACATACATACCACGATCAGGTCTTTCCACTGTACATATACAGTAAGGCATGCCAGATAAGCGCCGAGTATCTGTGCTAATATGTACCTACGTTTGGAATAAGTACTACCTGATGCAGAAGACCATGGTGGGGGACGTACATGACGGCTTTTCGTATGGGGAAACCTTTGAACACGACGAATGAGATAGTGACACTAGGACCGAAGTGACCAGCAGAAGACGCCGCACAGATCGTGACTGCAAGCACGATCCCGATGGAATAAGCAAGGCCCACAGTGAATAGCGCTAAAGGTCAAGATGAGGATCAAAATCAACGTTATCGAGCGTGGACTGACAGCCGAGGGGTTGAGACGTGAGGTTCCCGACAACAAAACCGGCTGTGGGTCCGACGCCTATGGTGCAACCAATTGTTAAGGACATGCGCTCCTCGTGACAAAGTAGTGCAGCCAACCAGCGTAAACATATAAAAATACACCAATCTACAGTTAACTCGTCAGTTGCACCTGAGACAGATCATCGTAGAAATGGGATACCATTTCGGCGACCATTTCCGTAAACAAGTGGATCTTGGCATGCTTGACCCTCTCCCAATGGGTCATGTATCGTGGCCGGGAGGAGACATCACGCAGGCGAACTGTTGGATAGGACATGGTAGCAGAGAGGATGAGGAGGCATTTCGAGGTTCGCTGGACCTTTTAACTTGACAGCCTGAGAGAATCGAGTGTCTTCGTACACATCGGTCATAGGACGCTGGCGTATGTGCGATGTGAATCACATTGCCTGGACCGATAACACAGCAAATCAGGAGCCTATTGCTGTTTCTGCCCTCTCCCATCCGAGGTGATAGTTGTCAGCCGGCTAACAGAAGAGCACGATGCACTGACCTACCCGATTGAAAATTCCATGAAGGGCAATTTGTAATCGTGAGCTATAGCTCTTCCTTGGAACGAAGTAGAATAAATCGCGCGACCTAGAGGCAGGCTTGTCGCCGTCTGGCATGCAGTGTGCATGCATAGGATGGAGATCATGGCGATTGACGTGCGATAGACCATGTTGTCCCCAGTGCCCTGGATGTAGACATTGAATGGGATTTGCTGATCGGCTCTGTGGACAAAGATGTTGCAGCTCGCAACGTACCGGCCCTGCCGGAACCGTTGCCTGCGACGAAGCTTCCTTGGACAGGCCACGCACGGTCTGATGATCTCTAGAGCACGTTTCACCGATGAGCAGCAGCCTTGGCGCGGATATTTGGATACCCCTGCGCCACCTTGAAACAACTAATGATCCAGGGCAACCCCCTTGAGGGTGACCGCACACGGTCATCATACGCCACTCAAACCAGCCCAAACTCCATATGTACCACTGACTACGACTACTAGTACCGATTTCGGACGGCCACAAGTTGTGTTTGAGGGCAGAACCGGGTCAAGGGTGGTCGCGAGACCCCGCCAGGGCATGTTCCCTGTGGATGACTTGTCAGCCAGAGACTCGGACGCTCGCGGGAGCATCCAATGCCTTTGTAAATGCGCCATCCGTCGGCTCATGGGCACCATTCTCACATCAATCGTTCTACCTCCTGGGGACACGTTTGGTCTAGGGAGGACGCGTCAGCGACCAACGAGCTGCAAAGCGAACCGCTGCCGCTCCATGTGCGTGCCGTCGCTGAGCGGTCGATCACATACGACCCCCGCTTAAATTCGTGCCTTTGAATCATATCCACCAGCGCCACGGTTGTCCACTGTATCTCGCCAGGCCACCAGGTGGTGTACCCTTGATGATCGCATGCACTACGTTTACGGGCCAGTCCCTTGTGATGTGCTACTTGTCTTTGCGGGAGTCTGGTGGGGCATATGACATCAACCTGGCTAAATACATGCCATTGGAACCTTCTCTCTGAACCTCGGTGTCACGAAGGCGATGGCCACCGACCTCGACCCACTGGCAATTCAATACTATCTTGCCCCGTGAGACCGCGCGTCTTTCCTGTGTCTCCGCTCTGCGTTTGACGTCTGATGAACGACAGGAGCGCATGCTCTTGCCTGAAGCAATGCCATGCTGCGGGTGGACAGAACTTCTGCCTTCCGAGTCCGACCATTCAGACTCCTCGACCCGGGTAGTTTGGAAACCCATCGTGGTCGTGGGCTCCAGCCCAGCTCGTTTCTGTTGTCTAGATGTCCGCCAACCCAGGATCGCGAGCGTCGTGTATTGTCGTGGAGACATGCGCCAAGACCCCTGTGACCGCATTCAAACTCCGTGGTGGCGCGGTATTGTTCCGACGGCGGTGAAAAGGTGCTACGGTCAGACGGCGTGCATGATGGACAGAGCTGGTGGTGGATGCGTGTGTATGCGCTCGCCGTCGTCGGGCCCGTTGGAGACGCAGCTGTCGAGCGGGGACGGCGGTGTGGTCGTGGGGTCCCTGGTGTGTTCTTCCCGCGGGAGAGTTGTAGTGGGCTTCGAGGCCTTCGTTAGTGAACGACTCTTCGACTTGACTCGCCAGTCAACCGCCCGCACGAAACACAAAATTGTTTTCCTTCCTCTTCTCTTGGCTTGCAAGGGTTTATTTCTTTTCTTCCCCCTTCCAGGCAAAAATCGCGAGTCCTCCTCTTGCACGCCTTGATTCTTCTCCCAGCGGTTCTAGTCGCGTCGTGCTTGCTATCTCTGGTCATTTCTGCTGTCTTTTGCTCTTTCCCCTCGTATCTTCTTTCCTTGATTTTTCTCCGCTTTTCATATCTTCACAATGGCAACCACTTCCCGTTCAAAGCAGCCAAGGAAGGGCCTGGCAGACCCCACTGCCCGGTATGTCCCCGCCCACATCGTCGCCACATATGTCTTCACCGCCCTCGTTCTTCCAATCCAGTCGTCCAGCGTGGTCAGGGGCAAGGGCTTCCCCCACGTTCTCTCCGGCCAACACTACTACCCGCCTCCCTAATGGCCCTCCCGGCCCCCCTCAGGGGGGGTTCCCCCCGCTACCTGCTCACGCCAACGGCACTCGTTCTCAAGATGCGCCCCAGGATCGTATCCTCCAGACTCTGGCTGGTCTGACTGTGCGTCTTACATACCCGATTGCGTTCCACGTTACGAGCCTATATGTTACGTTCCATACTAGGGCACAACCATCACCTTGTCAACAAAAACCGGTCAGCGCTATGAGGGTGTCATTTCGTCCATTGGCCCAGAGGGCGACACGGTTGGTGTGACTCTGAAAGACGTCAAGGAAGTCTCGAAACCCGGCACACCTCTCAAAGACACTTTCTTCGTCGCTTCCACAAACATCGAGAATTGGCAGTCCGGACCAGCCGATGCTAAACTGCCCAACGGTGACAGTAAGTCCTCAGTCCCACATTCGCTTGGCGAAATTGATTCACTTCGTGTCATTCCTATCCTATTCGTTTAATCTTGATATTGGTGCTGATGTGGCGAATTTCCATGATAGCGTTTCGGACGGATACTGACATTAGCAAGGGTAAGGTCACACGAGAGCGCGAGTTACAAGCGTGGCAACCCTCAGACTCACCGGCATCACCTGGCGCGCCTACAACTCACCACGATGGGGCCGGGGATGAAATTACATTCGGACCTGGGGCAACCAATACCACTTCATGGGACCAATTCGCCGTCAACGAACAGATGTTTGGAGTCACGACGTCGTTTGATGAGGAGGTTTATACGACTAAACTGGACAGGTCTGCGGCGGACTTCAAAGAGAGGGAACGAAAGGCACAGCGCATTGCTAGCGAAATCATGGGGGTATGTCCTCCCAACGCAAACAAAGGCGTGTTTTCTTAGGCATGCTCACAAAATTTGCCAGAGCACCGCCAACAATCTGCATATAGTTGAGGAGAGGAGTATGAATCTCGTCGATGACAGTGGCATCAACGAGGAAGACAAGTCCTCTTTTCTATTTTCGTCTTGCTTACATGTTCTTACGGCGCAATTTAGATACGGTGCAGTTGTTCGTGGTTCAAATGCATATATTCCCCCTGGTGCACGCAAGCAACAACAGTTGCAGCAACAGCAACAACTTGGCTCTGCTGGAGCTCCGGCCATCAATAACCCGCCGTTGAAAACCGATATCCCCAAGGTTTCCGTCAACAGCCCTGACGGAACAGTGGTCGCTTCGAAGGAAGCACTTCCGACTGCTAAATCAACCTCTCCGGCACCGTCAACGTCGTCAGTGAGCAAGGTGTGTAGCTATATGCACCTCTGAGCACCGAGCATTGCATCGGTTTTCTGATCATCATGTTTTCAATTGATGCCTTCATAGCCGCCAGCAGATCCCCTTCCAGCCTTCCGTGACTTTGTAACGAATGAGCGGCAGCGCTTGACTCAAAAGAAGCAGGCTCTCGTCAAAAGTGAAATGGACAAGCGCAAAGCTGAACTACTCAAGTTCTCCCAGACATTCAAGGTCGGTGTTCCTCTCTTCAATTATCACTTGAGATTTATGCGATATCACCAGCTTAACAAGCCTATTCCCGACGACCTGGTACCCATTTTGGCCAAGGATGAAGAAAAGCAACGGCAGATCCGCGAAAAGGCTCATCAGGACGCTACCTCGGCAACGGCTCGAACTATTGGTGCTGTTGGAGCGCTCAACCCATCCCCCAGTGCTTCACGTGTACCGCAAATACCTGTTTCCGCCAAGGTTGCGCCTGATGGATCGCGGAAGCCCATCTCAGTTACTGCTGCCTCAACAAAGCCTTCCGCGCCTGCACCATCCGCGTCCACTTCCAAGGTACCTCCCAAACCGTCAGAGCCTGGCAAGATAAACGGCAAACCAGTAATCAACATGTACATTCAACCCATACCCCCTTTCAAAGGGAATAAGACGAAGTCACCCAGCTCACAAACAAATGGAGGCTCGTCAAGTACAACTGTGCCGACCTCTCCCACCTCGACGAACCGGCTGAATGCAAATGCGTCGTCCTTCCGGCCGAATCCAAAGGCGAACGCCTTTACCCCGGTAATGCACCGCTTGTGCCTACCTAGTAGTACTGACGTTGAACCTAATTTTTTGTTCTATACAGGGCCCTACGTCTCCCATTCCCAGCAATGCCTCTGCTTCTGCCTCGGCATCGCCACAGGTCAAGCCGGCTGAATCGGTGAGGTCACCGGGTCATTGATTATGCTTTGCTCAATGGTTATAGACCCCTTCTCCTAATCCTTTCTTTGGTACGAAAGTCGTTAAGAAGGCGACGGTTCATGTTAAGGATGACTTTAATCCTTTCAAACACAACAAAGTTGCTGAGGCTAGCAATATCGGTATGACGTAATCCAGACCCGCTATCTGTTATTCTGACCTTGTCTTAGCTGCGATGTGGCCGTATAGTGGCAAACGATACGCAAACATGTTCCCTCCATTGCCCCACCAACCACCTCAGCAACCGACCCACATGGCGCCACCTGGTCCGCCGCCCGTCACCCATCACCCGTACGAGGAAGGCGAACAACGTTTTATTTACGTTCCTTACTATCACGGACAGGTAGGAGGATATGTTCTTCCGCTCCATTATGAGAACCAACCTCTGGTCTGAAGCCTATGATGCCTGGCATGGCTCCCCCACCACCTGGTGCCTTTGTATCGGCACCTTTCATGCAGCCAATGCCTTATCCTCCTGCCATTCCACCAAACGCGCAACGTGAGTAGTTGTCGATCTATTGCCGAGCAATAACCAAACCATTGGTTAGCTATGTACGCTGCGTCACCGATGCCACAAATGCCGCGTGCGTCTTCACTACACACATGCTACACTTATTGTTGACTGTTCTCTTGCTCAGCACCACAATACATGCCACCACCTCCTGGCACGTATCCCCCGCCAAATGGAGCAGGGCCCCGTCCTTCTATGCCACCGACCCCTACCCCCATGCACGCACACCCATACTACCACCAGAGCCCACAATGTTCGTCCCAATTTCGACTTGATTAACCTGCGCGACTGAAACTTTATAGTACAACATGCTGTTCCATATCCTATGATGATGCCACCGGGTGGCCCCAACGGGCCTCCCCACGCGTATGAGGCAGGCCCGGCCCCACCACCAATGGGCGGTGTGGGCCATGCATGAACATGACCCTGCCGCATCATTCCTTCAACTTTTTCCGCTACTGTTGTTGTGAGCTCGAGAGCGATCGTGCCAGTCTTTGTTGTATGTGACGTGCCCGAGGCCGAGGAGGCAGACCCAGGTTCTCAAGTACTGTAGCTACAACATTTTGCTGGCTTAAATTGCTTTGGATACTGGGTTGTAGCCTCGTGAACTCTCGGAACACCTGGCTCGAGCAAATGAACTGAGGTAATGCGCCACATTCGCTCCACATGGTGGTCGGTGCAAAGGAGCACATATACCGGGCCCAAGTGATGCGCAACTTACCCCCTCTCTGGCCATCTGGTTTAGATCACGTGTAGTATCTGATTATCATACTATGAGGGCCTTCGTTTTTGGTTATCTGCCTTGCTTGCAACCCCAGGTTCATGATGACTTGGTTGTCGGAGGGTTCCCTTGCTGCAGTTGTTTTCTCTCTGCTGTTTCTCTACTTGGTACTTATTTGGGATTCCGCAAACAGAACTCGATTTACATGGGTCTGCCAAATTCTGATTAGACCTTGCTGTGTTGAAGCCAATCCTTTGCTTGGTTTACTGCTGGACTATTTGGCATTGCAGCATGACAAGCCACCTGAAGCTTGGTTCCAGGAACTGCACATGTTTAGCCTGAGGCCTGAGGCCTTGAGGTGTCATCTTCACAGCTGGTAGGCCGGCATGGTGGGTCCATCACAAGTATTCGGTGCCACGGTGCAGGGAAAATTAAAGTTGTGACCTTCTTTTCCCGAACTTCATCAATGGCGGTGCTTACTCTCCGCCGATACTTTCGCGAACAATGGCGTACCCTCCCTCAACCCCGGGCAGTAGACGATGTCAGCTCAAAGACACTTCTTGTGACCGGGTCAAACGTTGGGCTGGGGCTTGAAGCTTCAGTAAATATCGCGAAGATGCAACCCAAGTTACTCATTGCAACGAGCAGGGACCTGGCCAAGTGTGAGCTGACACGAAAAGGTAAGCATATCGAATTCCGGAAGAACGACGTGATGAAGACAGCACTTCAATCAAGCCATCCTTGAGCGAACCGCTACAGGCGGCGTACCGAGTCCAGAAGTGTATGCCTGGCCACTCGAGTTGGAGAGCTTCCACAACGTACGCTCCTTTGTCGACAAGTTCGCAAGGGATGGTCATGGGGTGTTGAATGCACTCGTCGCAAACGCTGGAGTGTTCCCCGCCGAAAACTACACTCAGACACAAGACGGCTGGGAGTTAACGTACTTATGACCCTTTTGTCTCCCTCATTCAAATAATCTCACACCGACGTCTTATCCCACCAGGCTGCAAGTGAATTATCTTTCTAATGTGCTGCTATGCATTTTGCTCTTGCCATATTTGATAAACTCTTCCTCTCCGGATTCTCCATCGCGTTTGGTCGTCGTGTCGAGTTTTGCACATTATTTTATTCCCGAGCTGAAGACATCAGAGTCGCAAGACAGTATTCTGGAGACTATCAACAAGCCGGAATTCGGTGACAGGTCGGTGACTCTTCTGCTATGCACGTCCGACTATGACCGAGTGCAGTCACCGTGACTAGTTTTGTTCGTTATCAAGTTTCAAAGCGTAAGTATTTACTTGATCTGCGGAAAATGACTGACGGTCGGAACCTCAGTATTGGGCATTATGTTTATTCGCGAGCTCGCGTCGCGTCTGCATGAACCGACATCTATCATTGCTTGCGTGATCGATCCAGGGTTTTGCGACTCGGATATTATTCGCCACCAGACAAGCAGATGGGTGTTTACTATTTTTAAAAGGTTGGCTCTCGTGAGGTCAACGGAGGTAGGCAGTAGAACGCTTGTTCATGCTGCTGTTGCCACTGATGGCTCGATGCATGGGCGATATCTGTCCTCTTGTGAGGTTGTTGAAGAGAGTGATTTCCTGCTCACTCCCGAGGGGAAGGCATGTTCCGCCAGGGTCTGGGTACGGATGTTACTGTTGGCGCGTCTCTACATTCTTATCTTACTGATCCGACAGGATGAAACTATAAAGCTATTGTCTGGTGTCGATGGCCGTATCTCAGAAATTGTCGGAAAGTTTCTGAGGGTTGGTTCATGATTAGCACCGACATAACTACTACCTGCTATTACTTGGATGTCATAGCTGCTGCACGTGACCGAACGCGTCGCGTGGCTCGGTTGTAGAGAGACCAACTTGTCCTGTGCACAACCGACACTGATCAACGATATCCGATGCCCGCCTCGCGTACCGCGCAAACAGAACAGGAACGTGCTGAATATCGCGCGAGCATCGCAGAGGCTCTTGAGGAAGACGAAGACCCCCTCGCCGCGTATGACGATTTCATCAAGTGGACATCGCGCACCTTCTCCGAGAGTGACCATAGCTCAGGTCTCATCCAGTTGCTTGAGGAGACTACAAGAAAATTCAAGGACGATGCGCGATACAGCGGTGATCTGAGATATCTGAAGCTTTGGTGCACCTATGCGAAAATGGTGGAGAAACCTGCTCTCGTGTACGCATATTTGGTGAAGAAGGAGATCGGATGTGTCTATGCATTGCTATGGGAAGAATACGCTTTAGCATTAGAAAAGGAGGGACGGTGCGCAGCGAATCTTGGTCGGTCGTCGCAGGGACTAACTGTGTAGTTTAGACGTACGGACGCCGACAAGGTATTTCGTACTGGCATAGCCCGTAGTGCGCGGCCCATCGAGCGACTCAAGAAACGATATCGTGACTTTCAGTCTCGTCCTGCCTCGAAATCCCAGTCGACTTCTTTTCGGTCGAGTGGAAATCCTGAAGTAGACTCGTTGCGGCGGAATCCATTCAAGAACCATGATCCGGCACCCTCTACTTCTACATCCACTTCTAAATCATCGCCTACTATTTCCTCGAATCCTACCACCAACTCCAAGTCTGCTCACGGTCGCTATGCGCCTATGCTTGCTCCTCCGGCGCCAGGGAGACGACCGGAGAAACTTCGTTTCAACCTGTCGTTGTTGTTTACACCCTCTGGTGTTGAATATTCGGCTCAGGAAGTGCGTGCTCGTTCAATGGGCCTTCTAGGCAAAAAATGGGGTCCGCCGCCTGCCTCGGAGCTACGTGACTCCTCATCTGGCGCTGTGAAGGTGAACTTCAACGACGACGGCTCAAGAAGTACGCAGAATATGGGTGCTACTGTTGCGGGAGGCAAGCGAAAGGGTGCCAGTGTCGTCAGTGCTAATGAACCTACCGTTACAATTAACACGAAGGAAGCCCTGGCAGACGTCTTCGGCATGTACAACTCTCCGGACAAAACAGTCAAACGTGCGATGCCAGGTAGTAAACATGCCCCCGTACGGAAAATTGAGCCCATGGGTGGGCGTAAAGTTGTCCCTGAAACCAAGTCGGAATCTTCTCGCACCTCACCGAAGACTGAAAATACGAAACTTCCAGGTCCAGGCAGGTCATACAATGATTAACTTTGGATCAGGTTTTGAAGGATGCTTTTCATAGCCTTCAAGCCATTTGTTGATGAAAACGTACCACGCAGGGAGAATCCTGCTCCTTCACTCAAGGTGAGCTTTCTTGCCCTTTCGATTGAATATATTCCGACCTTATATTATCATTATTCGCGCTACTTCCAGTTTAAGCCATTTGTTGACCAACCCAAACTTGCACCTTCCCCTGAGGCTGGCCGTCGGGCGCTTTCCGTCAAAGAGTCAGGCGTTGCACCAAGTAAAGATGACTCTGTGGATCGCTCTATTACAAAACCATCGCCTCCAAATGGGCCGAAACCTTCTGTACTCAAACCTATATCGGAAGAGCCACAAGGCTTGCCTGTCTTCTCAAAACCCTTCACACCCGTTTCCCAGAAAGAGCCCCTCGTCCGGCCTTCAGAAACGAAGATTAGTTCTGACGCAAAAGATGGGCAGGCACAGCAGCCACCTCAGACCTTCGTTCCGTTCGTTGACTCGAAAACACCCTTCAAAGTATTTTCTCGTCCACCGGGTCAAGGTCAGAGCGAGAATGCAGTTGTAGGTCCTGTCGGCGGCAGCGTGTTCACCCCAAAGCTTCTATCCGCTGCAAACTTCGGTGTTAGTGCTGGCACAGGGGCTAATACATTTAAACCCTTTGTTGATAATGCACCTACCGCGACGCCGGCTTCTGCGAAGAAATCAAATGTGCTGCAACCACGTGCGATGCCCATCCCGCCTATAATCGAAGAGGCTTCCACAGACGAGTCGAGCGAGACTGATATACATGACACAGCCGGAGAACCTGAGGCGGACGATGGACACGCCATTAGCAGCAGCAGCCGTAGTGGCCTTTCCGAGAGTGAAGACGGGCATGCTTTCGAAGGAGGTGAAGCAGAGGTGGAAATGGAAGCTGCGGTCGTATCATCGAGCGACAGTCAGTTCGACGATGACGAAGATTACCGTCAACACGCACAGGGAGAACAAGAATATGGAGATGAGGATGCGTTCCGGGAGGAGGATTTTGCGGATGAAGACGAGGAGAATCATCGCCCACCGTTGGGTGGGAGGTTTGGCCGAATCAATGTCATGACTCCGATCACTGAACGGACCTTCGAATTTAGTACGAGAGGGTTCCCGACGCCAACAAGCACCACGCGAGCTAGAGATGGTCTAAGCGAGGATAAAGAATGGAGGGAACGGGTAGGGGGAGAAAGCGGCCAGCATGCTCTCGAGGTGGCCGAGCAGCTTGCCAGGGAACTGCGCGAACAGGAGGAAGAAGAAGACGAAGATCACGGCATGCACGATGACGCCCAGCCGAATGGTAACCTTGATTCCATCGAGGAACGCACCGGAACCCTCAGCCTCTCGGATTCTCTTGCTGTCGTGTCCGCCTTTAGACCACCTAATCCTTGTGTTCCTTCAGATCCGCAGATCATTTCGACTCTCCTTTCCCTTCTCCCTGCAGACGAAGACTTCCATGACATCAGAGTCCAAGACGGAGGGATGTTGGATGAACTGCAGCGATTTGCAGCACGGGTAGCAAGAAAGAGCGGGAAGGGCGGGCCGACGGACGATGACGAGATGTTAGTTAATCTCGAGGGAAAAACACTTAGGGTTTCAGGGAAACTAGGAGAAGGGGGTTTTGGCGCTGTGTTTTCCGCACGAGAGGTTGCCAAATCTGGTGTTGAAGACGACGACGAGGACCTCGATATTGATGAAGCCGAAGACGAGGACAACTCCTTGGTAGCGCTGAAAGTCGTGAAGCCCCGCAATCTCTGGGAATTCCACGTCCTTCGACGAATTCATAGGACACTTCCTACTCCTCTGACGCGCTCGATAATCACGCCTCATGCGCTCTATGCTTTCCGTGACGAGTCACACCTTCTACTGGAGCTCTGTCCGCATGGATCGCTCTTGGATGCAGTGAACCGAGCTGGGCCGGCAGGGATTTCACAACAAGGGGCTTGCCTGGATGAGCTCTTGGTCTTCTTTTTCACTATCGAGCTTCTGCGTTTCCTGGAGGGCATGCATGCCGCTGGCTTTATCCATGGAGACCTTAAAATTGATAATTGTCTGCTCCGCATCGAGGAACTGCCAGGAGGTGCATCGTCATTGTCTGGCATTTACCAGCCCACGGGAGAAGGGGGCTGGAAATACCGGGGCATCAAGGTCATTGACTTTGGACGGACCATCGACACATCACTCTTCCCAGCACGCCACAGCCAGCAATTCATCGCTGATTGGCCTACAGACGACCGGGATTGCTTCGAGATCCGCGAGGGGCGGCCTTGGACATACCAGACGGATTACTTTGGCCTTGCAGGCATCGTGTACTGCATGTTGTTTGGAAAGTACATCGAGGCATCGTCGGTTATGCATACCCCTGACTCCACGGATTCGGAGCCAATTTACAAGATCGCCACGCCTTTCAAACGGTACTGGCAGACGGGTATACTGACAAGGTTGTTTGACATGCTGCTCAATCCCTGCAGGGTCCGGGAAGACAGGAGCCTGCCAATCTGCGAGGAGTTGGCGAGTATGCGAATTGAGATAGAGCAATGGTTGCAGAGCAACTGTAATCGGAGCAGCAATACGCTCAAGGGCTTGTTCAAGAAGGTCGAGCTATCCTCGTATACGCAGTAGTCTCAGTTGTTGTGCACTTCATTGTACTGTGGGCCGTAATAGGAAAGACATCCAAATCCGATAAGGCTGGAAGCGCAGCAAGCCGTCGTGACTCTCCAACACATATCCAGCACCTGAGCGAGACAGTCCAGACTATGCATAACCATCGATCTCACCCCCATGTCGTTATCCCAAGACCACCGCCAAATGCTGAGGTTTATTCGTCGTATGCACTTGAGCTCGGATCCACGTCAAACGGTCAGGGTCTTAACCCATGGAGTGCTGCGACGCCAACGACAAGGCAGCCGAGACAGCCGACAGCTCACCACATCAGCGTTATACCCCGCACACGCAGCCGTACTCGCAGTGCCCTAGATCCCGTGCCGCCCAACCTCGACCTTCAAGTCCCCGAAACACAAATATACAGATCTTCCTCTCAGAGACAGACACCCCACACAGCTCATGAGTATTATCACAGATCAAGCAAGTCCGATAGCATCGATTCATTCGAAGACAGCTATGGCAGTAGGAGTGACCTCACATCGCCCTATTCCCCTTCAATCAACCTGCCAGATGAGGTGAGGCCTTTCCGTTGCAGAGGCTGCGATAATTGCCTTAATTTGCTTCTAGTCCGACATCAAGCTCCACTTGTTGACTCGAGAGTTGTCCAATATGACGTGTGTGACTTGGCTCTGTGTGGTAGTGGTAACTGAGACTCTTATAGCCTTCAGTCGGAGGAGGGTCTTCGACAATTCCAGCGCGGCGAACTCGCAGAGAAGGATGAAGAATGGTATCATCTAGTCCCTTCTGAGGCGCGTGAAGCTCTCGGAAAACGAGAAGTGGAACGCCAATCTACGCTCTTTGAAATATTCAAGTCAGAAAGGGATTATGTCGCTGACCTCAAGCTCATCAAGGAGGTAGTGTAACTTCCACCCTGTTTCTTTTCTCCGGACTCATGGGCGGTGAAAGGTATTTGTCGAACCTCTTACTTCGACTTCGCCATCAATAGTGGGCGATGCAAACAAACAACAGAACTTCATGACCACCGTCTTTTGGAATCTAGATCAGATTCGTACACGTCACGAGCATATGTTGGTGGCGTTGTTCGAAAGGCAACAGGAACAGCACCCTCTCGTTCAAAGCGTTGCTGATATCATCCTTGAATGTGGGCCCACTCCTTGCGCAAGCTGCTTGAAATCTGGCTCAATGTTCATCAGCCGCCTTTCAGTTTCAGGGAGATTACGAATCCTACATTAAACATTACCCTCTTGCAGAGCAACGGCACCGCACCGAACTCAAATACAACAAACGCTATCAGGAATTCATGCAAGAGTGTTCTCAAGACCCGCGAATCAGAAAGCGTGACCTGATCACGTTCCTCTCGCGGCCTGTGACACGTCTTCCACGCCTCAATCTTATCCTTGAACATCTCCATAAGCACACTGATGCTAATCACCCGGACTCTGAAGATCTCCCTGTAATTTTATCTATTTTGAACGATTTCTTGAAGAGTACCCAACCCGGGATCGAGGCCGCAGAAAATAAAGTAAAGTTCTGGGACCTATGTGAGAGTTTAACTTTCAACAAAGGGGAAATCATTGTAGTATATTTCATTCTCGTTCCTTCGTCTATGCTGATATCTTGTCTTAGGAACTAGACTGGTATAGTGACACTCGTTCGCTCATGTATGCAGGCGCGTTGGCTCGCAGGTCCAAGTCTGAAATGGATTGGAACCCTTGGTTTGACCTGTATGTAGCACTACTAGACAACTTTTGTGGGTATTCCCCTAGACAAATTTGTCTTGCCTATGCTAATGACATCGTAGTGTTGATAACAAAGGAAGAGAAACGGGGCGGTGTAACGAAGCGTTTGGTTGTGTCTCGGGTACGAAGTTCTTTCGTCTTGACAAGTCCATGTATAGATGATGTTTCTAGCCTATTCCGTTAGAATACCTCAGGCTCGGTAGCTTCGAAGACCCTCCTGAGAGCAGGAAAGAACGTGTCGAAGAAGGTGGTATATTGGACAGTTTGCGGGGGGCTTATCGCTCCATCTACCCGTTCACAGTCTATCATGCCGTCGAGAAGTCCACTCGGCGATACACGCTATACGCCCCCTCCGAATCCGTTAGGAAGAAGTGGTATGACGCTCTGGTAAGCGCAAAAGGAGTTGACGACGCCAGACGGGAAGCGAATCAGGTAATGCAACGCTTTTTGAGCATGAATCCTTTGCTCAGATCATGGTTTGCAGTGGTTTATACCTCAAGTCATAGAGGACGGTGCCTTTCGGATCCCGGGGCTTAAAATGACTCGGCATACAGCGTTGAAGAGGCCGCCATCTGGCCGAGTGACTCAAGCAGTATCTTTTGGTATGTACGAATCGATTGGAGTATTAGCAATCTTCTGACTGTTCCCAGTTTCTAGCGGCAGGAAAACCTTCATGGCGGTAGGCTGCTCAACAGGCATCTTCGTGGGTCGAAAAGGCGAAAGTAAGCGTCTTTACATACTCTCCTGGGCTGTAATCGGTTTACAGATATCAGATTATCGTAAGATATTGTCTTACGAGAACGCTAAGAGCATCATTGTGCTTCAAGACTTCAATAAGATAATAATCCATCATGACAACTACCTCTTATCCTATTCACTTGAAGTACTTGCACGAGTAGCTCAATATCAGGCGCCACCAAGTAGTCTCGACGCGTCTCTTGAGACAATTGCTGGTTCAGCTGGGAATGTCATTTGTTGCCAGGCAGGACAAATTGGGGACAGGACAATCCGTAAGACACCATTTTATTCTGCATCGCCCTATCTGAAGATGATTGTATTAGTTGTTTATGCCGTCAAGAACTTCTTACAAGTGACTGTCCACGTGGTAGAGGCTTGTCACCCTTCTGAAATTCGCCTATCGTCGTCACCACGGGCCATGCAAACGAACTTCCTTTCTTTTCGGCCTTACGGTGAAGTATGAGGCTTTTTTCTTACTGTCATATGAAATATTGACCTGCCAATCTTAATCAAGGCCTTGTATGTCCCTAAAGATGTATTTGCTGTCATCCCCATGGTCAAGACGGTCGCGATATGCACGGAACGCGGCATCGTCATCGCCAACCCAAGCAGGTATGTGGTGGTATTCAGCCCACTGCGTCATAGCTTGCCTCTCATGTCCCTGCAGTGCTGCTTCGTCTGTTGTTAATATTGTCCCGGACTTTGGTAGCGCTTCCCACAGTTCGGCGGCGGATCTTAAAGCTCGGTGCGAAACTGCTAAGCCTCTTGGACTCATTAGACACGATGTCACAGAACTCATGGTCGTCTACGATAGTGGGTGACATCACTGTTACGATTTCACTGAACCTAACACGAGCTCACTTGACAGCAATGGGCTGTTATATCACAAAATATGGCCAGCCTACACGTGACTGCGCGTTCATTCGCTGGGAGATCAAAGCTACTTCTTTCGTGCACCGTCCACCTCATATTCTCCTATTCTCACCAGAATTCATTGAGATTAGGGATGTGCAGACGGGTCTGCTCAAGCAAGTGATCGAGGCTGTTGATATACGTCTCCTGATGCCAACACCACTCTCGCGCGGGCCCTTGTTTATTGCCGTGCAGGGCGACAAGGACGATGGTGACGGATTGAGTGATCGGATCGTCGAGCTTATAGAAACCGTGGAAATCACACCGAAGACCCCCACCGCAGGACCGTTTAAGTCCACGGAAGGGATGTGGGACGAATGGGACATGTAACAACTAGGCGGAATGGCAGGTTACCTTACATGAGATACAGATACTGAATAATTTACGACCGGTAATTGGCGGAGGTGTATGTACAAGCATGTGTACAGTAATTCAACATGAACGTTGTGCATCTTTTGACCAGACTGAGCCATCTTTAGCTTGACACTACTCCAGGTAGAGGATTTGCACAAGTGAATCCAAGATCAGTTCAATGTACCATGTCATAAAATGGATGGTGGTTACGAGTGGTAGCAGGAAACATGCCAAAAGCATGGCAACCACAATGGTGGGCAACCGCACGACAATTTACAAGCCTGAAAATAGCCATATACATGGAATGTTATACCAAGGAGAGGAGTGGTATGGAGAAAGATATCAGCAATGTAACCATATTACATCAGCTGCTTTTCAGTTACTTACAGTATCTTAGGTGACAAAAGTATCACACAAGTACTGTAGAGAACTGCATGGTATGGATACACTGTGTGCATGTCAGTGGATTGTTGGAAATCTGAATTGAGTCAACTCGTATGGGCTTGAGACCTAGTAGATTACATAAGCATACCTTATTTTGGCTGCAAGTACTGTAGTTTTTCTACATGGATCAGATCCCACATCCACATTCACACATATCCATATCCATGCTCCAACCACTGAGTGTTGGATGCCGGAGTCAAATGTGCAAATATATCTGCTGTCACCTCTACTTTATCCAGGCAATGATAACTTATGAAATATTTCTTTGTTCTCTATATCTGACTGATAATCTGAGTCACAGCCAACTTCCAGGGGTGTTTTGATAAAGCCAGGAATTCTGTCATTTTGCTGGGTGAGTCAATCTCCCCCAAAAGTGGAGGATTACATAATTTTCAAAAATGCAGAGTTCATCCATGTTTTCATCCAAAAATTCAACATGGTGATACAGATGTGACTGGCTACACACATACCGCCTTTGAGACGGACACTGTAGCTAATCCTGAATATCTAAGAATAAACTAGATGAAAATCAGTATTAGTATTATAATCCACCTGAGAGTAATATATAATATCAAATATAGGGATCTAATAATTAATTATATTTTAAATCATTTATTATTTATATTAATGTCTGTAAATTTACTGCCTCTGCATAATCGACACCTCAGCGATAATCCTCCGAGCTTTCTATTGCCCGGCTCACATTTAATCGGATGGATCGGTCCTCCCTTCACCTAGATGAAGACCAGGATTCCCTCTTCGGCTCGCCCCCTCCATCCCCAGCCAGAGGTAGGTCGTCGTCTCAGGAGACCTTCGGGGCAAGAGTAACACACCCCACCATCGCCATCCCGGGTACGGGCATGGGCAGAGAAAATGTGGGGACCATTGCACTTCCTGGTTCCCATATGTCATGTGCTGAACTACCAGCCGATCTCCCAGCTTGGAGCTTGTCACTTCCCCGTTCTACCTCAAGTCGTGATTCGTCGAGCGTTCCACCACACGGCACTGCTGGGACGCCCACCTCACTCCACTCACCGGTAGTGAGGTCCCGGTCCTCTAGCCGCTCCGTCCCTTCCAGGATATCCTCTGCAGCCAGCGCTCCCTCCATTGTTTCCGCTTCCACTAGGAAGCGGAGAACGCCTCAATCGAAGTCTTCAACGCCAATTTCACCCACACCACCTATCGCTTTACCGGGACCAAACGAACCGACTCCACCAAATTTCCTTCGTTCACAGTCCTCGTTACTTGGTCTTGCGGGTTTGGTAGGTTGTGTTAAGCCTGCACAGCTATACACCCACAATGCTCCCCAGTCCACCTCTGTACAGCAATCTTGTTCACGCTCGCCAACTCGTGGTTCGACACCAACTCATCCGATTGTACTTGATGATGACCAGGACACTCCATACATCGGAAAGCATCCTTACGACCAGCCCCAGGTGCCACAGCATCAAGATTACCTTGATCCGGAGACGTTACGTTCAAATATTATGACCTCTCTTACGAAAGAAAAGAACCTCTTCCCTGTCCTCGAGTCTTTGATCAAGCTTCTTGGAGGAGAACCACACCTTCCCCCTTCGAATCCTCCCCCCCAGTCATTTACACGGCCTTATGGTCATGACACTTTCAATATGCAATCTTCTTCCTTTGTAACTCCCCTCCCCACCTCAAGGATTTCCACTGCTCCTCCCCCCAAACGTCGGAAGCTTAAACATGTGCCTGCTGGAGCTGTTGATTGGGACGTCCCTTTCCCATTCGCAGATGGCGAGGGTCCTGAGGCGTATCGCGATACTTGGGCGCGAGATAGAGCAAAACAACTCGTAACCCAACTACTAGAGTTGGTACAAAACGCCGTCAAGAGGGGCGCTATCAAAACTGCAAAGAGGGGAGGAATGGGCCCCAAAGGACGGAGCAGGGCGCGACAGTCTCAGTCTTCAAGAAGCACGTCTGTGGAGACACAGACTGGACAGGTCGATTCGTTGCAAGCGCACGTCAGCGAATCCTCTGTGCACATCAACCCAAGTGCCGAAGTTGTTATAACTGGCATGCCAACGGATGACCTGGTTGAACATTCAAGCTTGTTGGAAACACCCAGTATGCTTCACTCGCCGAATTCTACTTCCAGGGATAGAATGTCTCTGGATTCGGAAAGCGCGATCGAGGAAGGTTCGGTGGTCTCCTCTGATTACTCAGGATTCGAAGAATGGTTGTTCCAGCTCCAACAGTTCGTACCACTCGGAACAAATGTGTCAGCGTCAGAGCCGGACTCTAGTATTCGCTCGTCAGCACTTTTGAATTCTTCGGCCTCTGGCCAAGCAATAAACATACATGTCCCAGCGCAGGATACAATACAGGATGAAGCGATCGATCCCGTCCTACCGGGTATATCTCAGCAGGTTAGATTAACATCCCAATCCCAGTTACCAACATCATCATCGTTTACAATCGTGACGGGTGATACCTCGCAAGCACTGGACATTTTTGCAATTCCGCCGGCGCTCACACACTCTCCACGCACGTCCTTAAGCTCCCTCACAGAACCACCCACACCCGTTTCCGATGCCTTTGTTGATGTGCCAACAAGTACAGTAATTCATCAAGATCCCGCTCGTGGTATGCATCTACCTCAATCACGCGAGGTTGTACTCATAAATCTTACCTTTAGACCCCGCTGCCGATCAACCTGTCGAGAAGGACCGTCCTTCACTAGTTCGAGCTGCGGTGCCATCCTCTTCTACGACAGAACACCCTGAGCTCCATCGCGTTGCTGCAGCACAGAAAGGAAAGGCACGGGGCGATGAGGGCAGCGTTGCCTCTGCCACGCCGTCCACATCTAGCAAATTTACCCCCAGCGCGGTCTCCACATTAGGGGGTACACTCGACAAGAGGGCGATCCTTGAGCGTGCGCGAGAACGTCGGAGACAACTTGTTGCAGAAATCGAACGAACAAAGTTGGAATTATGGGAAACGGCTATCGAAAATGCGGTGTTAGTACACTTCATCCGAGATGGATCATCGTGAGCTTGCTTTGGTACAATACTGATGTCTATGGCTGAGTACTGGAGGTTAATGTCGTCTCACTCTGTGGAATGAACTCACCATTCATCCATCCAAAGACGCAAAGAGTGGTGCAGTGAGGAGTTGATTCGACAAGTCATAGACCTATAAGAACATAGCCGCGGGTTGCTTTACATAAGTGGTACATACACACAACATGAACGTGTTGAAAATATCCATCACAGAAATATAGCCGACGTGAGCTGTCGCTTGGACTTGCTCGACTTTTTCGGCTGCCCTTGTTTTCTCGCCCCTTCCGCCCACTCATCCCAGTGCTTCGTGCGTGTATACCATGCGCCTCTCTCAGGTACCTCGAGTCTTTCACGCTCGCCCAAGATGTCTTGAATCTCTGCCGCCATCTCCTTTGCCTTTCCCCTAGCACGCTGCGCCCGATGCGCGAGACCTTCCACCATTTCCCGAGCCATCCCTTTGGAGAATTGAGCACTGGCGACGACCACCTCCGAGGCGTCACAGAGCCACCGCGTCCCCATGTCCTTAATCTCCCTTGCTCGTTGCCTGGCGCGCTCATTGCGTGTATGCAGTGTCTCCTTAATCTTCTCAAAGGACTCCACGCCCTTCTCAAAGTGCTTCGCAGACTGCTCTATGAACGTCGTCGCCTGCTTGAGGATCATATGAGTCTGTCTTGATATCGCTTGAGCGAGGGCATCGAGGGCATCAAAAATGTCCTGCATGTCCACGTCCGTGCTCATGACCGAAAAAGCAACAGTGGCATATTCTTTGACGACGCCGGAAACGGAAGTACGGACCAATGCAGAAACCGCGTGCCCTGTAATGACCGGATCGGAATAATAAGATGTAATAGTCTCTTGTATTACTGAAAGCGCCTTCGGCCGGTTATCAGGCGGAAGGACAGAGTTCGGAGGGTGCAATACGAGGTCTTGAGAGAACTGGGAACGTTCCGACAGCGTTGACGGAATCACCCGTCGGAAATTGGTGGGATCGACATTCGGCAGCATCATTGACGTTGACTCTGTACTAAAGAGTGACAGCGAACAGTCTCTGGATGATGGAGGTAGGCCCACAACAGAATTGTCTAATGTTGTGGACGAGGGGAGACGTTCCCGATAAGGCGCAGGCCGAAGCATTCGCCATAGAGCGGCTGAAGTGCAATTAGGATTAAGAGTTGCAAGGGAAGGAGAAGTGAATTGTTGAAGAGAAATCGGGATAGCGGTCCGAACGATTATTCCAAGGAGTAGTGAAAGAATAGCGATGCTGTAGATTCTCATAAGTCAATCGTGGAGAGACAAATAGCGATAAACCCCTACATCGTCAGAGTATGTGTACCGGCCATTATTCCCTTGGACGTGGTATTGTCATCGGACCACAAGCGAGAGAAGGCTCGATAAGCGTGCGATGAGTCTATCATGTCAATTGAGTCCTTGTCTACCACTGGGGAGTCCTCTGGCGCAGTGATGCGGAGTAACTGATGCTCCGGAATGTCGAGCACATTCCATGAACCCTGAGGAGAGCCTGTCTCGACAATGCTGAGGGAGGGGAGCTCGCCAGAGTATAATTCTGATACTGAGGGTGAAACTGGTAAACGCAGCATGTGTTCAGGGAGAGGCGGTAGACGACATGGCATGAAGATAATTGCGATGGGACGAACGCAAGAAAAGTCCATCAAGGCCAGCTGGGTGGAGTTGCTGTCAGTTCACTGTTGACAAATAATCAAGACATACGTCATCGACTAGTTCAAGTGGACGGAGAGTCCTGTCGAAGACAGTAATAATACGGGGGAATGCGCGATCATGCTCAAAGGAACCAGAAACAGTCAATCGGCGCATAGACCCTTGTAGATCGTCGAGGTCGGGGCTGAGGGCAAGACCAGCACCGTGCGTGACTTTCTGTAGGATCCTGTTGACTATAGACCACTTGAACAGAGTGGAGAATCCACAGAGGAAAACCTTGAGTTCGGGCCCAGATGGTGAATGGGTTGACATTGCTTGTAGCTGGGCTGCGAGTGCCTGCGAAGCGGAAAGTATCTCTCCGTCGTCATCTTGACGCATGTCTGAAGGAACATCCGAATCGGAGGAAGAGGGGGGGATATCAGAGTTGCGTTGGATCTCTCCGTAAGATGTGCTAAGGAGTTCTCTACATGAACTATTGATGGGATCCGGAAAAGATAAGCGAAGATCACGGGACGAGTTATGAACAGTAGATGCATGAAGGGAGCTGGAGCGCGAGGAGCTGAGGGTGCTGATCATGCTTTGATCGAGGCCCTCGTTAATGCGGAGCTCCTCGGGAGAGGTCTCTTGAGGAGGCATCGAGTCAGGTTCAGCGGCGTGCTGGGAAAGGGACGGCACGTGGGGATTTGGCGCACGGACGCCACTGGGCATGCCCTCGTCGGCACTGTCGTCAATGAGGCCTTCCCAGGCATCGACGTCTCCATCGCGAGAGCTGCCATAGCTCAAAGAAGAGCGCCTTGACCTAGAGCGAGAGAGATCCTCATGATCTGTCTCTCTGGATGAATAGATGGAGTCGTTGTCATCGGAATCCCTGTCTGTGCTGGCGATATCGAGCCAGTCCGAGTCGGAGTGGCTGTCATGCTCTGAAGTGGCGGAATTATCAGTAGGAATGGACATTGTAGTGGTCGTTGTAATGAAAGGGGTGTGAGGCCACGCAGCCTTATAATAAGTAGCCCCGTCTTTGGCTCTGTTTGACCTGACTCGGTCCAACACGGATATCCTCACACGGCCCCCTCTGGGACACTGACAGCATGACATTCACAGACTTGCCCCAGGACGTCCTCGTCCTCGTATTCCTCCGCCTACGAGTCGAGGACGTGCTCGCGCTGATGCAGGTGACTCGACATATCCCCGATACACTGCCCCCCTGACACATCGCCGACACGCAGACGTGCCGTGGCATGCATGTACTCGCGTCTTCGGACTACCTGTGGCACACGCTTCTTTCCGGCTGGGATATCCCCTTGGACATCCCCTCGAGTGTCTCCCTTTCCTCTCTGTCGAGCGATCTCTTACGACTCGCCGCCGTCAAATCTTTGAGGCTCGACCACAGATGGAGAAACCCCGGCCTCGAGATGCGCAATGCCCGGTGCATCGTCTCGCAGAATTCCTCGTTCGTCGACAGCATGTTCTTTCTCCCCGGCGGCCGTTGGCTTGTCACCCTCCAATATGAACAGACTGCAAGGACGCACGTCACACTCTGGTCCATTGTAGATCCGAACAATCATGACTCGGTATTCAAAGTAACTGTTGTCGGTCGGGTCCGCTTCTTGCAAGCTCACCACCACCATGAACTGGAACAAGCCACGATCAGCCTTGCCTTTGCACGCGGCACAGCCGAGTAAGTGCTCGTCATTCATCACAGGTCCAGCGGCTAATGTTCCCAGATCCATTCGCGTCTACAATGTTTCCTTGCAAGGTGACTCTTCAACCCGCCACCCTTTGGTATTCGAGGCCACTCCGGATGAGCTCCGTCCTATGGGTCGAATAGCCGGGATGAAGATAAACGGCGAAGTCATGATTGCGGTGTTTGTGCCTTTGTCTTCACCAGCAGAACATGAAGGTCGGATTGTATGCGTACACCTTGTCTCGAGAGCCACTGCTGTCCTCGAGTGCCCGGACTGGGTAAGCTTGACATTTGCTTCCCAAAGGGTGCCGCGCTCACGGACGAGATGGTCATTTGCTTGGGGTGGTCTTAATATTTTCCGACACTATTTTTCTGTCACAACATCTCGCCATACCCCGCGGCACACAACCGCTTGCATATCCTTTTATGAGCTGCCATCTGTCATCCTTGACCGCCAGGACAGTCCTTCTCCGTCTGTGCCGTGCTGGCCGGAAAAGCTGGCTATCAAAAGTTCGCTGGCAGCCAGTACTTGGTGGACTTCAGACGATCCACTGATCTTTGAATTATCTGATGACATGCCCACAAACAACACGGAGACGTGTTCTTTCACCATGTTCGGATACGCAAACCGCAGTCAGCGCACGGATGTTAGAAACACAGGGATTAAAATCTTTCGCGTCTCGTTCGACGGGGGCAACATTGAACGCAGCCTCACCGTCGTAGCATGTCGTCTTCTCCCGTCCGCCGGGGACATCCGGGTGTCTACTTCTGGCAGGCGGGCGGTCTGGCTGAGCCGGGACCCTGACACGCACGAGTGTACCCTGGTCAAGTTTGCTCTCGGAAGGAGTGAGTGCGGACCATGCATCTGTACTCTGATGCCATCATTTTCGGGGCTGTCGTTTAATCCTCGCGATATTCACTCTTTTGTGTTTGACGAGGTGTCGTGCAGGATGGCTGTCGGTCTGCCCACGGGAGAGCTGTACATTCTGCACTACTAGCCGGCAGTACACTTGTGGTAGTTGGTAGACCCCCTATCCATTTCTGAGCACGTGAGCGACACTGACTCGTGTCCTCCTCGACGTCCCGAGCTGGAAACATCCGACATCCCGCGACGACAACCTTTGCCTTTGTCGTCCACTGTCGTGTCCTTGATCGAGCTTGGGCGTGTCTCGTCTGTCCGCTCGATGGACCAGGAAATCGATCGCTTCGTGCAGGCAATCCTCATTGCTGTCGATCCATCCCAGGTCGCGCTCCATCACCAGGCCCTCGAATATCTCTCCAACGTCCAGCGAAATGTGCATGAAACGTGGCGCTTAGCTTTGACTGTGTTCGTGCAGACGGACTCGCCGGGACAAGGCCGTAAGTATCCCCCCCAAGCGAGATTCTCCTCCTTGCGCATGCTAGATGAGTTCTTCGACAACCGGTAAGCATGCACTCGTCTGCGTAGTATGCACCGCCGTGGGCATCCGTTATCTCAACATACAGCACAGGTTCGAACCGCTGGACGACGACACATTCCGAACGGTGCAACAGTCCATTTTATCTTACATACAATCCGAATACGTATATGGTCCTGCAGAATCTACAGAGACATGTACGTCATTCTCTGTCCCCTGTCTCTCCGTCTGACCATATCATTTCTCTCAGTCTTGCGCAACAAGTTCTCGCACACACTCACCTTGTTCTTTCTCTGCACCTACGTGGAGCAATGGCCCACGTTCTTTACCGACCTTTTCTCTCTACTTCGCGTGGCGGAATCGACTTCCGAGCCAAAATATAATCGCCACGTGTCTCTGCTTCTATTCCACCTTGTCCTTGAGATTTCAGGTGAGGTCGCAGATCAAACCATCAAGTCTGCACGCACGTTCAATTCCGTTCGACATACCCGGGATGCCCGCGTGAGAGACGCAGTACGAGAACGCGATGCTTCCTTGATTAATCAGGCCGTTCTGACCATCATTGCTGACGGAGCTGAGCGCATGGCAATCCTACGCAAGTCAGGTAATGTGGATTTAAGAATTCTTGGCGATGCGGTCGAGGTCGTTGATTGGGGTGTGCGGACTTTCGGGTCCTACGTTGGTGCGTAACAAAAATGCTATTCGGGGGGGACCCGAGTATTCACCGCCTCGGTAGGTTGGATCGACATCAACTTGACTGTAACCCCTACTTCAGTTCCCTTGCTCTTCACTCTTCTTTCCGACCCGTCACTGGCCATCCGACTCGCGACATCTGCCGCACTGCTTCGCATTGTCTCCAAAGGCTTGAAGGAACCGGAGGACAAATTGCAGCTGATAAAAGTGCTCTCTCTAGGGCAGGTCGTCGATGCACTGGAAGCAAGAACACGCGAACAACAGATTCAACGCGGCGAGGACGAGGACGAGGGAGAAGAGTCGTATCGCGAAGCGCTCGGAAAGCTTCTGAACGTGTTGGGATTAGAAGTCATGAAATTGATCGATGTATGCGCTTCTATTCCGTCTGAACCTCTCGCATCTCATGAAGTTTCCCAGGACTGCCCAAAACCTGAAGTGGTAACGGAGGCTAGGCGGATGCACAACCAAGTTCTACCCGTTATGCTACGTTTTATGGCCGATGATTATGATGACACTTGTTCAACTGTGTTTCCTCTACTGCAGACCATGCTCGCTAACGTACGTCACTCTCAGTATTCCATCGATGTGTGGTTAACTTGCGCACAGTGCAAGAGGGCTAGGAAGGTGTCTTCAGACCCGTTGGACGATGCTACCAGGTCATTCCTTAGCTCACTATTGGATGTCATTCTGCAAAAAATGAAATGGGTTAAAGATGAGGATCCTGCTGATCTGGATGAAGATGACGTTGTGGCTTTTGAGGGCCTCCGAAAGGTAGAAAGCTTATGTTAACCTTCCCATAGTTACTAATTATGACGAAGGACCTGAGAACATTCATGGATTCTATATTGACAGTAGAACCCGATCTTGTCACGACCACTGTCCGAGCATTAGTGCTCACAACGCTCTCATCGTACAGCAGCGGCGTGCCCGTAGAATGGAACGACGCAGAACTAGCCGTGTATCTCGTGTACATTTTCGGAGAAATCAGCAAAAGTATGTGACAGACGTCCCCTGCCATAGGTATGCTCACGTCACGCTAGGTGGCAGTAAGGGTCGCTCAGCGTTCTGCTTAGCACCTGCTATCCCTAAAGAGAAAAAGAGAGATGTCGATTACTCTGAATATCCTTTGACCCCGCATGGCGAAATTCTGATGGCACTCGTGCAGTCTGGGATCTCGGTATATCCACATCATGCCGTTGTCATGCAGTTCTTCGAGACTGTAGCTAGATACGGTGACTTCTTCAAGACTCGGAAAGATTGCATTATGCCAACAATGGAAGCCTTGATCAGTAATCGGTGGGTGACACGATATCTGCTTTTCAGTCTGTTGCTTAGTTCTTACAAAGGGGGCTGCATAATACAGACGAATCTGTCCGGTCGCGCATGTTCTACCTTTTCTATAAATTCATCAAAGAGGGCAGGAATGATATTTCACTCGAGCTCGCAATCAGCCTGCTAGGAAACATCAGGGATCTCCTGGTCATTCATATCGAACTACCCAAGATTGAAAGTCCAGAAGATGATCCGCTAACGGAAGCTATCAAGAATC
Organism: Tylopilus cervinicoccineus; assembly: GCA_038094635.1. Lineage (NCBI taxonomy): Eukaryota > Fungi > Basidiomycota > Agaricomycetes > Boletales > Boletaceae > Tylopilus > Tylopilus cervinicoccineus. The sequence goes on along the minus strand of JBBPUK010000032.1, from coordinate 58,686 downwards.
CAGGACTATTTGATTCGCAGCTGTATATCTTCGAGACAGTCGGCATTCTTCTTTCCTTGCTGTCCAAAATGGCAGAGCAACAGGCCAGTTTGCTTTTGTCAATTGTTACCCCGTTGTTAGAGGACTTGTCGACCAATATTTCGGTGGTCAAAGCGAACACAGATGTGGCACCCATTCTGCGTATTCATCACACTATCATGGCGCTTGGTAATATCGCAAAAGGCTTCCCTGATTATCCATCTCCTGTCCCAGAGGGATACATCTTTGCTCCATTACAAGTATTTCGACAAGTTGCGCAAGGCATTCTTTTGTCGCTAGAAGCCATGAACACTGTTAAGTGTGTACGAGACGCGGTAAACTCATTCCCAAGTGCCCTGAAGTTTCCTTGCTGACGGTCTATAGACGAGACACGCGTTTGCTCGAATTATAGCAACTACCGGGTCTAATGCAACGCACCTCATCCCACTACTGATGGCTAATCTTCTTGTACATTTCGAACCGTCTGAATTAGTTGACTTCATGAATTTTATCGCGCTGCTGATACACAAGCTCCAGGTGAGTGCATGTTACTACACGGACGTCTGTTTTCAATTGCTCGTGATGCAGAAAGACATGTTTAATGTTCTGGACGAACTTCTGGGACCGCTCAATGCTCACATTGACCAACTCCTCTCCCAACCGGTTGCTGGCACTGATGACAGTCTCGCCTATGTTGACACAAAACGCTCATACCTAGCGCTCCTCACCAGCATGATATCATCTGACCTTCATGACGTGTTCATCTCTGAACGTAAGAATATACCTTTATCGTCACGTCCTATTGTCGTTGACTCGTTTATATAGGGAATAAAAATGCATTAGAGCCCCTCCTGGAGAATGTTTGTCAGGTCGCCCAGGATCTCGCTGACCCGAACAGTCAAAAATCCGCATTTTCTTTCTTCGGGCGTTGCGTACAAGTTTGGTGTAACCCGCGACCATCGTCAACCGGTGGAGATGCACCCAGGTCACAAATATTGCCTGGATTCGAGCGCTTCGTCTATGAACGCTTGGTTCCCGCGGCCTTTGCAGTTTTGTCCTCTCCTCAATTTAATCCTAAAGACGGACAAATGCTCATGGTGAGCCAACCAAGCTTGTGCAGGACATGAAGGTCTGACTAGCACATTCATTAAAGGTGCTGCTGGAGATTGCCAATTTCTTGCAGGTAATATGCAAGATTAGGGGCACGGAAGCCCATGACTTTTTTGTGACCGTGTTTTTACCGTCTCAAAATTGGCCGCCAGACATGGCATTGGAGTTTACTACACAGTTGCGGGATTTGGACAACAAATCGTTCCGAAAATACTTTTCTGAGTTCGTTAAAGCATCCCGTTCTCAAATTGTTTCGTAGCATGTGGTAGTAGTACACGTGTATAACGAGAGGGGGGTTATTTGGCAAAGGCTTTAGAATTTAACAAGAGTAAACAAACGATCCCGATTGAAGCTACAACAGGGCAACCTGATGGAACATATCCTGAGCCACTGAGGAATGGCATCAAGTGAGCTGCTTCACTCGGGGCTGTTTTGCATCTGACAAGATTGTATGAAGCTCGCCGTGCGAACAAGCCTAAGATTGTGGGTGACCACAGCTTCCTTCACACATTGCACCCTAACCACCCTACCTACATAGAAAGCACCACGGAAGGTACGCCTATTTCTTAACTATTTTTGTGCGTTCTAACTGAGAAGCTCTAGCACGAAGCAGAAGTATCTGCCGAGGAGACATGGGATCGTCTTTCGAAGAATATTCGGGAGATTCATAACCACAATGCATCCAGGCTCTCCTTCGAAGAAAATTATCGTTATGCGTACAACATGGTCCTCTATAAAAGTGGTTCCATGTTGTACAAAGGCGTTTGTCAGCTTGTGACAGAGAATGTCGAAAGGCTCGCCGAGGAGGAGATCGTGCCCACTTTCCCTAGCGGTGCCAGTAACGACCCAATGCAACAAGGCCAAGAAGCAGAGCTATTACTACGTGCCCTAAGACGAGTGTGGGATGACCACATTGGCAACATGTCGAAACTACGGGACCTTCTTAAGTACATGGTGACCTCGTTCCTCGCGTTCGAAGGATGAGTTGCTCACCGCATATCAGGATCGCATGTATACGAAATCGAATGATGTCCCCGAAATATGGGACGCAGGTCTAGAGCTGTTTTTGAAGTACATCATCCGCGCTCCGATACAGGACCACATCGTCTCCGCCATTCTGACTCTGATTCAAATTGAGCGGGATGGTTACGTGATCAGTCGCTCGGCCGTGAAGGAGTGTGTGGATGTGCTCCTCCAACTCTTGGTAGATCGGGAGGGGAAAACAGTGTACAAAAGGGACCTCGAACCGGCAATCCTTTCCGCCAGTGAAACGTTTTACAAGGCTGAAGCGCAACATCTAATGACCACTTGTGATGCTCCAGAGTATCTACGCAGAGTCAGTATCGTGCTTGCATGGCTCTCATGGTGTTCCTGATGTCGTGCAGGCAGAGGGTCGATTCGAATCTGAAACATCAAGAACTCATCATTACCTCTACTCCCAAACTGGGCCCCCGTTGCTCAGGACACTTGAAAAGTATCTTTTGACCCAGAACCTGACCACAGTCATCAGTATGCCTAACTCGGGACTCGATTCGATGATCGACCTAGATAAAGTAGAGGATCTCAATCGCCTTTATCGACTCTTCACAATGGTTCCAGCTGGCCTTCCAACGCTGAGGCGCTCTCTCAAAGATTCCGTCTCGTGCAGGGGCAAGGACATCAACCAATCTTCTATTTCCACCGACGTCACAGAAGACGTTGACGTTGACGTTGACGTTGACGAGGCCGACGCAACAGTGACGGGACCAAAGAGGAAGGGGAAAGGGAAAACCAGATCTGCTCCTCAAACTCTAACGTTGGCGTTGAAGTGGGTGCAAGATGTTCTGGACCTCAAGGATAGGTTTGATCGGTTATGGAAGCTAGCTTTTGAAAGCAATCGTGAGGTCGAGAGTGCTCTGAATGAGGTAGCTATGTGTGGCCAGCCTTCTTTGCTTACGCCAATATAGTTGTCAGGCTTTTGAAGATTTTGTCAATCTCAACGAGAAGGCCCCCGAATTTATTTCTCTGTTTATTGACGAAAACCTCAAAAAAGGTCTCAAAGGCGTGAGCTGACATCTAATTTTGTGATTCGTTGCTGTCAACTACTTCTTTATAGAAAACAGACATCGAGATCGACTTGGTCCTAGACAAGACGATCACAGTTTTCAGATACGTTACCGAAAAGGACGCGTTCGAGCGATATTATAAGAACCATCTTGCCAAGCGTCTGCTTTATGGTAGATCTGTTTCTGATGATGCTGAACGTGGGATGCTGGCGAAGCTCAAAGTCGAGTGTGGTTACCAATTCACGCAAAAGCTGGAGGGGATGTTCAACGACATGAAGCTCTCCACCGAGACCATGCAGGATTATCGACAACACCTCCAAAACATAACGGTAAGCAAAGCAAGTTCCAGAGTCCGACGGAAGACTCAGTTCCATCCCAGCCTCTTGAGTTAGAAATATCCGTGACAGTCATGACCTCGACATTTTGGCCCATGTCACATACTCCGACAGCATGTGTTTTTCCAGACATTCTGTCCAGATCCTGCAAGTCGTTCGAGCACTACTACCTCGCCCGTCATTCAGGTCGAAGACTAACATGGCAACCGTCCCTCGGAAATGCCGATGTCCGCGTGCAGTTCAAGGCCCGGAAACATGATTTGAACGTGTCAACGTTCGCCCTGATCATCCTTCTCCTTTTTGAGAATGTCGAGGACGATGGCTTTCTAACATATAAGGTATTGTAGCATGGTCGTCATCATGCAGAATCCGCGTTGAGGCGCTTCTTGGCGACAGGAGATCAAGTCTACGACGTTGATACCGGAACACGAGCTCCAGCGCCATCTACAATCCCTCGCCTGCGCCAAGTACAAAATTCTGAAAAAACATCCGCCGAGCCGAGACGTCAACCCTGAAGATTCTTTCTCCTTCAACAGTAGTTTCACTTGCCCGATGCAACGTATCAAAATTGGCACCGTATCTGCCAAAGTCGAGAGCACGGAAGAACGGAGGGAAACCCGAGAGAGGATCGACGAAGAACGGCAATATCAAACGGAGGTGCGAGGTGCTCTGCACCGATACTATGATATATTATTTCACTGTGACTTTCCAGGCCTGTATCGTCCGAGTGATGAAGGACCGAAAGCGGATGGCCCACAACGATCTCATCAACGAAGTCACCCGGCAGCTAGCGACGCGATTCCAACCGAACCCCCAAGACATTAAGAAGAGAATTGAAACACTGATAGACGTAAGCTCCAGTCATCTAGTGTTACTTGCTCGTTGTTTACTTGTGACTTAGCGAGAGTATCTGGAACGATGTGAGGACCGCAGATCATATAAATACCTGGTACGTCATTGGTTCTGTTCACAGCTCCATGATACAATTTATCCATGCACCACCAAGGCATGATCTAGGACAGTCCGCACCCTTGTTTCATACCTAACTATCCCACTGTTAATGCAATGTAGTCATGTCCTTTCTTAAAGCAACTGCAAGAATAAGAAATCATGTTTGATTCGCTACATATCACAGCTTGACATGAAATGTAGGCTCAAAAGGTCATCACAGGAGAGGGACGAGCTCTCACTGCGACACCCTCCAAGACTTGAATGGCCTGGGGTAATTGATTTGAACTAACAAACGGGATATTCCCGTCCACAGGTAATTACTGGTACTGGCTGGCAAGGAGACTTGACTGGTCAGTCGGTTCACCGTCCGAACTGCCTCAAGGAGCATCCATCAGACCTGACGCTGCATTACCTGGGCTGTCATAAATGTTAGCCACATGCTGGTGACAAGGGAAGAACACATACTCTTAGCTGACCCACCACGAGCCAGCAACGTATCTCAATGTATCTCAGCGATCGCCAATCAGATATAGGTTTCTGCGCAACATCGAGGGTGAGCCTCAACACATCGATGGAGCGGTAGCTCCACTACATTCAACGCCATCGCCCTATACTGCCGGTAAGTCTGGAAGACAGCGACAGGCAGAAGCGCAACTAGCCTTCAACGAAGACACGAGGCCTCGGACAACGGCATTGCAGCTGGACAGCGCTCGTCAGCTAGCGAAACATCGTGGATGACAGACTCAACGTACCTTCCGCAGCCACGCCGAAGGGGTTTCCCGCAAGAAAGGAAGCGTGCAGAGCCAAATATTTATAATGATCCATCCCGCTTTAGGGCCGGTCCCTCCCATAGCTCGATATGGAAATTACTTGGATATCTCAGACTTGGTCTATCTAGTCTAGGTTCTACAACTCATCTCGCTTGGGGGCTCCACCATAGAAGACGTCCGTAAGTTCTGTCGCGAAGATGAATAAAAAGATCCTTTTCAAAGGCAGTAGTACTCACTTCGACGCATGTCTGGGCTCAGCTCCACGGGGAGAACGATGTTGTACTCTACATACAGATTGCCATGCCCGGACTGTTCAAACAGGGGCATTCCCTCCCCCTCGAACACCTGCACGTACCCTGCAAAAATATGTCAGAGAGGTGCGTACATATCGCTCAGAGACCCACCAGGTTGTGTGACGCCCGTACGGTCAATTTCTACCACATGCCCGTCAAGGTGCGTGATATTACGCTTGAAACCTAGTAGCGCCTATAAAAGAGCGTGAGATGGTCCTAGGACCCACCACCCAGAGGGATGCGACACATACCTCATCGATGCCAATGGTCTCTCGCCAGTAGAGCGTACTCTCCTTTCTCTGCCATCCACCTACTTCTTTTTTACTTCGTACGCGTATAATAACATCGCCGGGTTCCCAGTCAGGACTCTCGTCTCCCTCGCCATCAAACAACACATCATGCCCTTCGGGCATACCTGGTTCGATATCCAATGTATAGTGCTGTATGTGCTCAATGACTTTCTCGCCCTTGCAATGTGGGCATTTCTTCACGATCACAGTCCCACGCCCACCGCACTCATTGCAGGTAGTCTGGGTTTGTGCAAACATGCCAGGGAATATCTGCTGCTTGGCTATCTTGATACCAGATCCTCCACATCCGCGACAGGTGTGGATGTCGCCGTCAGATGCAGCGCCAGACCCTCTACAATGATCACAAAGGACATGCTTTTTCATCGAGAACTAACGTGATGCGTCAGCACTCATAACGAACGAGCGAGTATAAGATCGCACATCGATATTAGCTCCTTTGTACCTAGGTCAAGGTAAGCCTCTCATGAGGATATAGTCATTGCCGGAAGCACATACATATCACTAAGCGAAACCTCAAATTCCATCATCACGGTCGGGCCCCGACGAGTTTGCTGTTGGTGTGCGACTGTGATGCATGAGGTGAATGTGTAATACATGAGGCGTCGGAAGACTCACAACCACCACCACCGAAGAAACTGGAAAATATGTCAAACGGATTGGCATGGTGTTGTTGCCCACCCTCGTGTGCACGTAGACCTTCCTGTGTATTATTGTCATTCAATCAGCGCAAGCCGGAGGCAACCAACGGCTATCCTACCTCGCCATGCCGGTCATATATTTGTCGTTTCTATGTCATAAGAATGGGTGCTAGTCTCATTGAATCCATGTTTCGCAACTTACAGTTGGATCCGAGAGCACTTCATAGGCTGGAACCAATGTCAGTCCTTCCTACATAAATACCACAAGTATTGGTCGCTACCATGAGCTATCTCGACGAATTTTTCTTCCGCGCCCGAGTCCTTGTTCTTGTCTGGGTGATATTTGCGGCTGAGGCGCTTGTAGGCCTTTCTTATGTCTTGCTCCGAGGCATGCTTGGACACTGGAAGTGAAACGTCAGTCAAAAGATAGGTTGTGCCGTACGATGCGCGCCTTGGACTGACGCTCTAGTGTTTTGTAGAGATCCGCTGCGCTGACGAGGACAGAAAGGACCAGCAGGAAGCAGAGGACCAGCATGGGCGACGTTGGCATCGCCGGTGAGGAAATGAGAACTGGCTAGGTCTAACTGAGATCATTGCGGACCACGTATATCACGTTGACACGTGACCACGACTAAGACACCCGTGAGGCCGCAAAACGACGTCAAGCGGGCGATGTTGGCCCGACCGCACCTTGCTCAGAGGGCCCTCACCGTGCCCCGGCGCAGACACTACTCTGAGGCACTCCCAAGCTATCATTCCAAAGTCAGAGGTCGTCTTTTCCTAGTGCACACCAGTGACACGACGTTTAACTCTTGTCTTTTCAGCGATTCCCTTTGCTTTTTCCCCGGAAGATGCCATCACCCACATCGGCGTTGCTGCTTCAGTGGCTGGCTATGTTGGCAAGTCGAGCAAGGGGCAACCTAATGTGCCATTCACCACAGCCGTTGCCTCGATCCTCGCCAAGTATTTACCCATGACTGGTTTCAAGCCTATCCGGCCGACGCGTATCCAGCCGTTGTACTTCCCAACTTGGTTCGTGCGTGCTGAGCTCGAGGCCACGGCCTGGCTTTCTTCAGAGTCTGACACCGAAGGGTCTCAGGTTTGTCATGTCACTCTTTTGTATATACGCTCTTACATGTTGGCAGAGCGAAACCGCCACAGTGCAGTTTGAGGATCTGTAGGTAAATATGGACGGTTTGTCTCTTGGTGCTGACCAGGGTTCAATAGGTGCCTACCAGGTATGCCTATATCTACCGTCCGCTTGTGACTTTGTGTTGTACAGGTATTTAATGTTGATGTAGGGCTTAGCTTGGATTTTGGGCGCGTCCTAGTTCGTAATCCGCCACAACACATTGATCTTGCCCAGCCATTCTCTCCCAATTTGGCACATCAGTGGGGACTCGACGTAATGTGCCTCCCATACAACGTCCTGCCATTCGACATCCTCGACAGAACACGCACTCTCTCCTACACTGACGCTGCTATCGGCGAAAACATGCGTTTCAGTCCACAATCAGTCAAGATGAATCTTGTACGCAACCATAGCCATAGTTGCAGATGACTCTCCATCCTTAGACTTCGACAGGCCGCCGCGTACCCTGTTCTTCTGCCAGTGTATCTTGCACAATATGTCTCGCGAGAACCTTGGCCTCCTGTGACGATAATATTGGCGGCTCATGGTGATCCTGTGAGTGCTGCAAGCTGGATGCCACATGAGTTGTATTTAAGATCAGCTCTATTGCAGGATGTCCATTATATTCACATCCCTCATCCAGATAATGAGGATAGCGTCCGACTTCCGTTCGAGGAAATCGTGGCTGGTCAAGACGACTACATAGAGGTTGGGAGCGCTCCAGAGGATACCGAGGTCCGTGCTATCGTGGTTAGTCCGATGGGCGACAATCTTCTTTCCGATGAACTATCGTCGTGGCTGAACGACAAACTCCAACAACGAAACGCTCTCGTTTCGATGGCAACTAGACACCCGATCGACATGGAGGATCCTAGAATTCGTGAGTGGACACAGGAAGAAGTGGACCCAGTCCACAAATGGCTACACGCGGGCCAGGCTCATGCCTTTTTTAAAACAATCCTCAAAGTGAGAAGTTCAGATATTGATCCCACATACGCTGAGTGATGGCCTAGAACATGAACTTGGATGAGGCCCAGATTATCTCACTGAAACCAGGGGCACAGGGAGAGTCGAAATTCATGGTCGATCTATTCGAAGCATTCCTCAAGGCTGATCCAGACAAGGCACAAAATTGGCAAAATGTGCGTGATGCATTGACCCCCGAGTGGTGGAAGAAATGGGAGGAAAGTCAACGTCCACGACGGTCCGTTCGCTAGCCGGGTGATATCTTTGGGCAGGCACTTGGGTTTGCGTGGTGGTCCTTACACATGTCATCCAATATTTGCTCAATAAGTAGCGACACTCGTTCCCAGACCAGTTACAGGAATCTATTCAATCGACTTTTCGCGCCCATTTCCTGCCCGAAGGAGACGCGGTGGCATGCCGAGGAGGTAGTGAGGGTTGAGGAGGGACGACAACGTCGACCCTCTGGTGTCTCGATTGCGACCAATCCTCTTTCTCATGTATCATGGCCATAGGCGTCTTCGAATATACTTCCTTGTCATCCGCACCCCAGTACATCCACATCTGTACTCCGAGCACGATGTTTAGAATCAGGGCCAGGGCAAACCCTGCGATCACGATGCTGTCGCCAACCTCGGTGGCGGTGGTGAAGAGGCGCGCAAGGCATCCAGCAATCTGGGCAATCACGGCAAACGTTGAAAGCTGGCCCGTAGACTGAGAACGTGCGTTTTGCAGGATTTGAGGAAGCTTTGAGAACAACGAGAGCGGGAGGGTGGCGAATTGAAAGAGTGCCAGAGTTTTCTCGGGCACGGCGTAGAGAACGACAGCAGAAGCAACTGCTCCTACGGCTGTCAGGACAAGTCGACCTGCGATGTTTTGCGCTTTGCGGAGTGGTGTCGATGGCAAATAAATGATCAAGAATGTGATGAGGGTATTCTGGATAGTCAGAAAGAGGTTCTCTCCATAGGTAGAGAAGGGGAAGCCGTTTCTATAGGAGTACACCGTGGTGATGGCGTATGCCAGTGTTTCAAGGATGTACGCAGGTAAGGAGATGCCACGGGCCGACTGCGTGGACAGGACTTGGGCAGGGTGAGTCTGCAGCAGGCGAACGAGCAAACAAGCGCTTACTGAGCAGCAGCTGGGGCACCTTCATGATGGAGCCCCCGACAACGATGCAGAGGCCCAAGCCCTTGGAGAGGGCGTACTTGAGACAGTCTACGTCGGCGAGGTTAAGGTTCTCGACGAGAGAAGAGTAGCATTTCTACAAAGTCTGTTTGGTCGCGGTAGAGATCAGCACGTAGAGTTACTTGCCTCCCCGATGATTGCAATTCCAAGGTCTGAAATAAACCAGGGAAGGTTTCGCGTTATTGTGGTCATGGTCGGTGTGGATGCAAGGCAACAACAGCACCATGCTGTCCTGCTGCGACCTGTGGCTGTGCCGATATATCCTTCGCCAATCTACGAGTATCAGCAAAAAAAAAGAAGAAATGGCCGAGTACGACCTCTCAAAGACAATCATCCCGTACTTGGACCGCCATCTTGCATTTCCCCTGCTCGCCCATCTCGTAGAGACGTCGCTCTTCCCAGTCGAGCAGGTCCAGGCCGCCCAATATGAGCTTGCCAAGGGCACCAACATGGTCGACTATGCGATCAGCCTGTTCGAACAGCTGCACCCTGATGAAAAGGTTCCTCAAGGTGTGTGTTCATCTGGACCTGATTCTGACTGCATGTCTCAATTTTTGACGCAGAATTCTCTGGAAAGCGAGATAGGGCCGTCTCGACAAATGAGCGGCTGCAGCAGGAGGCCCAGGCTGTCCTGGACGTGATTGAAAACCCAGACGTTGCACAGGCACTTCGCCAGGACAAAAATCAAAACCTGCAATATCTCAAGGACAATTACAATGTATGCTTCCCTCGATAGTTTGTCCTCGTGACCTGCTCAGCGATGCGTCCTCCAGCTCACGTTAGAACAAATCACTGCCCTGTACAACTTTGGCCAGTTCCAATACACGTACGGAAACTACAGCGGCGCTGCAGACTACTTGTACCACTTCCGCGTTCTCTCCACTGACACCGAGCTCAACACATCCGCACACTGGGGAAAACTCGCCTCAGACATCCTGACAGGAAAGTGGGAGACTGCTCTTGAAGAACTCAACACGCTCCGAGACGTCGTCGACTCCCGTTCACCGTCATCTCTTTTGACGAGCCCGACAGAATCTGCTGCCCTTGCCCAATTGCACTCGCGAACGTGGCTCGTACACTGGTCCTTGTTCGTCTACTTCAACCACCCTCAAGGGCGTACGCTTCTGCTCGAGACTTTCCTCTCTCCCACTTATCTCAACACCATCCAAACTGCTTGCCCTTGGATTCTGCGTTACATTGCTACTGCTGCGATCCTCTCGAGAAAATCTGCCGCTGGAAACACGAATGCCTCTTCGCGCGTACGGCACTCCATCCGGGAGATCGTCAAGGTCATCCAGACCGAAGAGTACCAATATCAAGACCCTATCACTTCTTTCTTAAAAGAGCTTTACATCGAGTTCGACTTTGAAGCCGCCCAACGGGAGCTGGCAGTTGCCGAGCGTGTCGTTGGCGACGATTTTTTCCTGGGAGAATTTAGAGAGGAATTCTTGGACAATGCACGTTACTTGATCAGCGAGGCATACTGCCGCATACATCAACGCATTGATATTGGGTATGCTGGGATGGTTTCTGCAGGCATCACACACCCCTCATTCTCGCCTCCACAGGGATCTATCGGAGAGACTGAATCTGACCAAGGATGAAGGCGAAAAGTGGATTGTCAATCTCATCCGGGAGACCAGGATGGGTGCCGATGCAAAGATTGATCTAGAAAAGGTGAGTATATGCGTTGATGTCCGAGTGTTTCTCATGCAAACGTCTGCCAGAACGTGATCGAAATCCATCGTTCACCACTCCCAGTCTACCAGTCAGTCATTGAAAAGACCCGTGGACTGGCATTCCGTACCCAAGCTTTGGGGGCGGGAATGTTGCAACCTCACCAGACTGCCCAGCAGAGTCAATCACAGCCAGTAGAGGGGGCGCGATGATAGCACAGATTCTGACAGACAGACCGTGTGATGTAAGTTGCTGGTGCAAAAACTCTTGGTTTCCTGCCGGAGAAACGACAGCGTTGGGCCAAGGACGGATTCCAATGCATTGCAAGTGTACATGACGAATGCTCTACAAGATTACTTCCAGCACCTACGCACTGATCAGGGAGAACCAGCAGGAGATACGAAACTTGGACTCACAATATGTCGTACCCGCGAGTGATGATATGTTCCACCCCGCCATAGGCCACGTTACACCCACCCTGGAATACCGATCGTTTGACGGAAAGCCAGCGTCTAAAGGAATATGTACGTACGAGGTGTTCGCCAGTTTTTCCGGGGACCCTCGCATCGGCCACGGTGGCGATTGCATGGTAGAGCCTTGCACCGTTCTCCTCGTAGCCGCCCTGCACGGGACGGCGGTGTGCAGGGATGCGACCGAGGCTGGTAGGCACCCACTCCATCGTCTCTGGATCGAAGGGGAGCAGGTCATAGCGCCCGTTGTGCTCGACCTCCGAGCCGCCATAGGGGACACGACAAGGCGGAGAGAGAGTTGGGCCGATCTTGCATGGGTGGACAGAGTTGTTGAATATCGCAGAGCCGATGAAGACAGGAAAGGCGGTGCCGCCGGTGTCGTAGCAGGGGGGTTCTTTGGTGTACGATGGGCCGGGAAAGGAGGAGGTGCCGGTGAGTGCGATGCGGTAGCCAGAGGGCGGGGGTCGCGGTGGGGTATAGGAAGGAGGAGGAGAAGGAGGAGGAGGAGGAGGGGAAGGGTCTGTTTCCTTGGTGTCGTCCGACTGCATGTTCAAGTGTGGCTTCCGTTTCAGGGCAGCGTCGTTCATGTCGACCGCACACAGGGGCCATTCGACTCGCTCGACCTGCTGTCAGTTACGTATGAGTGCGTCCACACGCTGGTACATGCAGGCCGTCCCTCTGCTGCCCTCTCTCCACAGTACCCCAAGCACGCCGCGATGGTGACCGGCCCTCGACGCCCACGTTCGCTCTGATGCTCATCCTGCTCTAGATCATCAAGGCAGAACCCACGGATGCTGTGGTCCCCCAGGAGGGCCTCAGCACCGTCCCTCCTCCACCCCGCCCTAGACGGCGTAGGGGAAGGATCCAAGTGGTCCTCCCGACGAGGAGGCGACTTTACGGGGAAAATATTCCCGAGTTCGAAAACGCCTCAAGCTACATCGAGAAAAATCTCGAGACCATCGTCAAGAAGGAAGAAGAAAAGCTGGGTCTGTTCGTTCCATATGTGTGAAATCTTGCATTTTCTCTCTCCCCGTGGCTTTGAGTGATGCCTTTTCTTGCAGGAAAAGGTCCAGATCAAGAAAGAAGAAGTGCTTTCAGAGGACGTTGTCAATGGCAGGACTGCACTCATCCCATCTTACGACGTGACCTTGGACCCTGTCATCAGGGATGTCACAACTACGAGGCAATTTACCTCCAAGCAATGGGGAGGAAACACACAATCAACCTTTCCAAACATCCGGCCAGAAATGCTGGCCCATCATGGGTTGGATGATTTCATGTATCTGAACCTCTTCTTTAACCCACATGCGCCACAATGGCCTGGAGCTCCAGGAATATTCTTTGCATCGTCAGTGGACCCAGTAGCGCGCGAATGGCCAGAAATCGAGCGGGTATTGGTAAGGCTAAGGTCAAATTGCTGGTTATACGTCGGGCAGTATCAGTGTATCCCAGCACCTTCTCTGACACCGGACGAATGGAAGTCACAAGCGCCAAAGGTACTAGCAAATGTCTGATATCCACATTGTGGACATCGTTGATCTCATTTCCCTCAGGTAAAGCGAACATGGACCACCAAGGTCTCCACGCAAGGCTGGGGAATAGATATACGAGCAAAGATCGTCCTTCAAAAGAGACTCCGTAGAGACCCTACCGCCAAAGAGCTCCAGGATGCACTCGATTCAAACGAGAAATTCCATGCAACCCCGGAGCAGATTCACCACGCATTCGATAGAGGACATGCTGTCCGTTTCGCCTTCTTGTCTTGCCCCAGACTGCTATTCACACATCAGCTTGGCAGTTCATTCTATCATGGTCCATGAAATGCGTCGGCTACGACGAGAACTTCCAGCGCACAATCGCAGCTGAAAATGCTAAAAACTGATGTCCCTCTCGACAAACGCTCTCGCGCCTGGCGAGCTGGTGGTTCACATGTACATACCCTACTCTGTTACGATGGGCTGATGTTACCACGGCAGTACTCCCATATTTTCTCTCGTTGTTGGCCGGGCATCCTGCAAAGGGACCAACTGGCGTTTACTATGACCTGTTTCGATTCGCTCACTTCATATATATCGAATGAACCCATGCATTGACATTTCACGATTCAGGATCGCACTTCATTGTCGTGTTCCTTGACCAAATTCACGTGCTGATCCTGGTCGCATTTTTGAGAGCGATACTTTGAGTCTACGGCCAACACGCATCATGTAAATCGTGCATGTACACTCTTCGGAGACAATCCATGCGTTGTATGCCACCTTGCGTATGCTCGAAACCAGCTATCGAACCCCAGACGCCATCGTCCATCATCGACTCTTTGCGCTCGATGGCGGCGGCGGCGGCAGTCCTTCCGTCTGCCACTCTGCAGAGGACAAGGAGGGTAAATTCGCAACCCGCTTCTGACGACGTGGTGTCTCAGGAGGTACTGGTGGCTCTTCTCCGCCGACTTGCTCGGCGACGCTCGCCTCTTGTATAGACATTGACGAGAACTTGCGGTAAAACGATCTATCAGGAGTCGCGTCGGACGAGAACGTAAAGTGGCAATGGAATCTACCTACTGTGCTTCTTGGCTGCGCGCAGTGCTCCAAATCCGGCAGGCTTCCTTGAACCGCGTCAGGATGTTGGTCATGTCGTTGTAAAACTGTCCACATTAAACGCTAGTTCATCAGCTGGGCGAATGCAGCCAACCTTCAGTCCTTCCTCTAAATTGCGCATAATTTCATGATATTTCGTGTAGGCAAGATCAAGGCTCTGTAGTGCTTGTTCACGCTCCTTAACGGAAGTATCCTCTTTCCGGGAGGATAGGAATTTCTCGTTTGTGGACTACATAAAGATGCTGATAGGCGGGGGTATGACGAAGTGATCATGGAGGACGAACCTTGATAGTTTCCAACAGTCCCTCCTGTTTCTTCTGCCCTTCCACAAGACCCTGGATGAATCTGTCATATTTTGCAAGCTCCTCGTCTGAAACATCGGTGAACATCGCAGGGGTGATCTCAGCATCGCGGTCAAGTCGCCCAGCAGCCGTCACGATACGGGGTCTTATATCATCGACTTCGGCACGCCGCTGCGCCTTGGAGACAAGTTCGCCGCGACTATGACGTATGGTGTCAAGTGATTCCAAGAAACCTCGCAGAGCCCGAGCATGTACTTGAGTTTCACCGCCCGCAGCTTGCGTCTTTCCGACCTTTGATATAGTGGAAGAGGGCACGAGTTTCTCCAGTTCTTCCTAGGCTACCATGAGCGCAATTGAACAATTTAACGGGTGCATCTCTACCTCGTCCAATGCCAGCTGCAAGATAGGTTTTTCCCATTCTCTCCATTTCTGACGAACAACATCGTCACTACTAGAGGCTTCTGAGAGAATACTCCTGTATCTTTCTTGTTTCTGGACGAGCTCTCGATTAGCCTCATACGAGGGTAGTCTCTTCATCTGAATTTCTTTGCGCGCTGCTTCATCCTCGGATGCCTCACTATCCAACACATCCATCGCCTTGAGGTGACGGCTCAGTATATAGCGGCACGCGGAAACGTTCTTTTCAACGGACCTCGTCCAAGACTGCCATGGCTCGCTGTGCCAGAAGTTCGACATGCTCTAAGAAAGTTTCGATGCGCTCGAGGCCTTGTTCTGATCTAACTTCTTCAGTTTTCTTCAGAAAACTGGGAGGAAGTCCAATAGGACGCTCCAGCGCTTCAAGTGTGGAGGGAAGATTGAGTGACTGTAAAGTTCTGTACTCACAGTGAACGAAAGGGTAGAGAGGGAGGGACGAGCACGAACTGGTCAACCTCATTATCAAGCTCTTGTGCAAAGTCGATTATCCTTTCTTTGATAAGGGTCTGCTTGTTATCGTTGTAGATGTCTGCATACCGGATCGAATACTGAGGTTCGATGACAACTAAGGCCAACGCACTAACAGCTTCTCTGGCTCCCCAGCCCAGCAGCTCTCCGAATAGGACACGACCGCCATCCACCACAGTCTTCGGATCCAATAAGCCCGGCAATACGTTACTCTGGACCATGACGACGCTCTGGATCGGGGTAATGGCAGAAGATGAAGGGACGTCTTTGTGGTAAATGAGGTCATTGTCACGTTCGGCACGGGCAAGACTCCTTTGCAAGACGTCTAGTAGAGACTTGGGCAAAGTCGGCGATAAGCGCAGTTTAACTGGGCAAAAATGCAATACCTTGGCATCCTGTATGACTGCGGACGAGACGGCGCTGCGCCTGGCCACGCTGTATGCTTGTTTTGCCTCAGCCTCTGCGTCGATCAACCGGCGTAGCTCGTCACCATAGCTACGAGAGGGTTAGTCAGCGTCGTGGAGAAGACAGTGGGCAAACTTGTTAGCCTCGAGATCGTCTATGCTCTTTCTGTACTGTGCCGCTGCACGAAAATGGCGCTGCTTTGTTTCCAAGTGGGGGATCCAGGTCTTGGGGGTGAGATAAGCATGATGCGCCTAGTGGAAAGAAATCAGACACGTTACTGATGGAAGGCTGTCGGGGACTTGCGACGCAGCCGATTGCAGGGTGTCCAAGGAAGCGGTGTACAGCGATGCGACACCAGCTGCCAGCTTTGCGATGAGGCTATTCTTGTAGTGATCTGGCACTAGATGGTTGGGAAGAGGCTGGATTCACCGACGTGAAACACGTCACCTGCGACTGCGCGTTGCCAGGCACATTCTTGCGCCTGGGCAAGCATAAGGGACTCCAGGCTGTGGACGAAAGATGCGGTCAGGTCGAGAGGGGATTCCTCTGCGTCTGGCGGAATGCTGAGTTTTGGTAGTGCTGAAGTGCGGAGGAAGGCAAACGCCCCTGCGGCGTTCTTGGGGTCAAGGTTGAGCTTGGCAAGACGGTGACGGAACTGTTGGTGACGGACCTGGTAATGGAGTGTCGCTCGCTTGAGGCCGTCTTGGGTGGACCTGTCCTCGGAGGCAGCGAGCTGTGAGTGGAGGGCTGCCAGGTTGAACAGTATCGCGGCCCTTTCAAAGGTCAGACTGCGGAGGGTGACAGGAATAGACGACGGAGGAGCAAAGACGTGCGCATAGGCGAACTCGAGGCCAATCTAGTGGGGATGGATCAACGCGGATCGAGAGAGAGCAGGTCGCACGGACGTCGGAGGGGAGCTTTCTGAGTACGAAGACGAGCTGTGCATGATAGCTGGACGGGGTCAGACGAGCTGTCGGGGGGAAGCGGGGTGCGGACCTGATGAAGCCGTCAGCGGCGTCGTTTCGAACGTCGGGTGCGATACAGGGCGTGCGGAGGGCGTCCCAGCTGGCGATGTCGTGTCTGTAGAGGTCCGGGTGGTCGTGGTCGTGGTCGTGGAGATAGTCGCGCACGACGCGACGGATGGGGGCGGGCCAGGTTTTTTTGAGTGGGACGCTGAGATGGTTTGGCATGTCGCGGCGCCACTCAGCCACGGGTTGGTCATTTCCTCCTCCTCCTCCTCCCCCTCCGTCGCCGTGTTGTATTCGCCCCTCGGAACACTTTCGTTCCAAATTCTTCTTCCGGCGCTTTCCTTCCCCTCTCTCATCGCACCATGTCCTACATCGACCAGCCCTCCCCCGTCTCCCCGATGGGCAGGCGTCTCACAAACAGAAACAACAACCGCTACAGCGTCACCGCACTGTTCAGCATGGCCGCCGAGCAGGATGTCGAGGTCGAGGACGATTTGGCAAGAGGTCCGTACACCTCCAACCCCCCTTTTCCTCCCTTCTCACACCCTCGAGATAGCCCAGAAGCGTCTGCGTGATCTCAAGGGCAAGATTTCTGTCCAGTCAAAGAAAAACTTTGTCCTCGAGCGGGACGTTCGCTACCTTGACTCTCGGATAGCCCTCCTCATCCAGAACCGTATGGCTGCCGACGAAGTGCGTCCGCCCTCCCTCTCCCCTTCACCCACCGTGTCTTATCCGCATGTAGCAACGCGAGGTCGAACGAACGCTAGAAGATGTTGATCCAACAGAGGGTCATTATCCCGACGATCGCAAGCTCCAGCAGTATTCAAATCTTTTCTTCCTCCTCCAGTCCGAGCCCCGCCATATCGCCAACCTCTGTCGGCTCGTCAGCTTGTCTGAAATCGACACCCTTCTCCAGACCGTAATGTTCACCCTCTATGGTAACCAGTATGAGAGTCGTGAGGAGCATTTACTCCTCACCATGTTCCAGTCCGTGCTATCTGCCCAGTTCGAGACTGCCACAGAGTTTGGCTCGCTATTGCGCGCAAACACCCCTGTTTCCCGCATGATGACCACTTACACCCGCCGAGGTCCCGGTCAAAGCTACCTCAAAGGGGTTCTCGCCGAGCGCATCAACAGCCTCATAGAACACAAGGATCTTAATCTCGAGATAAATCCCGTAAAGGTATCTGGCTTTGTCTTTCCTCAGTGTTACCTCTTTCGATATATACTTTGTCTAGGTTTACGAGCAAATGATAAATCAAATCGAGGAAGAGACCGGCACACTACCCCCGAATCTGCCCCGTGGCGTTCCTCCAGAAGTCGCGGCTGAGAACGCCGACGTTCAAGCGATCATTGCCCCCCGACTTACCATGTTAATGGAGATTGCCAACAGTTTCCTCGTCACTATCATCGAGAGTATGGAAAGCGTCCCTTATGGCATCCGGTGGATTTGCAAACAAATCAGGAGCCTCACTCGCGTATGCCACCTTTGCTTCACTATCATTCCCGCCGACTGACATGGCTTGATAGCGGAAATACCCAGAGGCCACAGACTACGCCATCTGCTCTCTCATAGGGGGTTTCTTCTTCTTGCGGTTCATCAACCCTGCAATTGTCACGCCGCAAGCATACATGTTGGTGGATGGTGTACCCGCTAAACATCCTCGTCGGACATTGACGCTGGTAAGCCTTTATTATTGGAGTTATACGCCATGGATACCTCTTAACTCTGCGTTCTACAGATAGCAAAAATGCTCCAGAACCTGGCGAATAAGCCATCTTATGCAAAGGAGGCATACATGATCACGTTGAATCCGTTTGTTGAGAATAACAAAGCACGGATCAACCAGTTCCTCAACAGTCTCTGCGAAGTTGGCGATTTCTATGACACTCTCGAGGTCAGTGATTGTCTGATTACGTCCCAGGCGTTTTGATAACATTTGCATGCAGATGGATCAATATATGGCACTCTCCAAGAAGGATCTCATGATTCACATTACTATGAATGAGCTGTACAACACCCACGCTTTGATCTTGCAGCATATCGAAACCTTGGTAAGTATGTCGACCGCTGTGTAATGCTTCGACTTACATTGCGTAGTCACCGAATGACAAGCAACATCTACGTATTCTTACCGATGAACTCGGCCCCGCTCCACCCCAGGTCCCCCGTAAGGAGAACCGCACCATTGAACTGAACTTGTACAGTCGCTGGGAGACTCCGGTGCAGGATCTCCACACGGCACTCATGGACTCGATCTCTCAGAGCGACATGCTATATATGGAGACAAAATCCATTCTTGTCCAACTCATCCGTTCTCTTCCCCATGCCACTGAAAAGCGACCATATAACCTAGCAGCACTAGCGGAACGCGCGGCGACTACCAAGGATGCCACTCTTGTGCGCAAGGGTATCAAGGTCAAGGAAATGCTACGCGAGCTTGAAGAAGCAAAGGTCATCGACCAAGCAGACGGTTACAAGCTCATGCAGGAAGAGGTTGCCGCAGAACTTGTCCACTTGGGTAATCTCCGGGATAAGGTGCTGCTAGAGACCAAGTCTTTGGAGGCCGTCTACAAAACGATATGTGATCACAACAGCTACTTGCGATCGCAGCTCGAACAGTACAAAGCATACCTTCAAAACGTCCGTTTAACTGCTTCAAAGGATAAAGGAAGCACAACGGCTGTCGGTGTTGTCACTGTTGGCGGAAGAGAGAGGAAACCTTCGAGAAGTGCTGTCCTTGGTCCCTATCGGTTCACACATGCACAGCTAGAGAAAGAAGGCATCATTGTTGAGAGCAATGTACCAGATAACCGGTGAGTCTATTAGGTCGATGAACGTTGCATTCTGATCCCAGCCCTTCTCCTGTAGTCGCCCGAATATCTACTTTAATATCACATCACCGAGTCCTGGAACCTTTATTATCTCACTACACTACAAGGGACGAGAGAAAGCAATCCTCGAGATGGATTTGAAAATTGACGATCTACTGGAGAAGGTATTCGCTTATCCTTTTTGCCTGACACAATACTCAATTGAACCCATAGCAAAAAGATAACAAGCATTTACTAGACCTGGAGTACGTCCAACTGAACGTGCCGAAGGTGCTCGCTCTCCTGAAAAAGGTCTTCGCCAAGCGGTGAACGATTCTTCCGGACACTTTGGACCTATGTTTGAGAAGCTCATCCCCTTACTTATGCCATATTCAATTCGTCATACCCGTCACTCCTTTCCCTCTTTGTTTTTCAGCTCGTCTTATTACAGCATACGCTTTCTCCCCTGTGACTCTGTTCGTTCTGGAATTTTTGGATGTATTATGTGTAAGTAGCTATGTATGTTTCTGGATACCTGTCTTCCTATACTCTGAGTACTTGTTTTGCTCTGCAAAATTAGACGTTCTTCGAACAAGTTGAAGTTCACCGTTTGATGTTGTGTGTTTAGGTTGTCCCCATGATTGAACATCATGAATTCATTACCGAGCGAACTACGGCCGCCGCAGTATTGACGCCGGTTGACAGGTGTGATCCACTCTCCATCTACTCACTACTCTGCAACTACGAATCGGATGTTGGAGTCTCAGTAGACCCTTGCCGTAGGAACTGGGATGAAACGCTCTTTCTTAACATCATATCTATTCGTTCCTTCTTTTTTCCTGGGAGCAGCCCTGGCATACCTGCCAGCATCCTTACCGAGCTTGCAGCTGAAGCAATTAGTGTCGAGCGCCAACGGCACTCCGTCGAACAGCGATGGAATTTCTTTCGTGTTATCAGCCGACGATGGGTGAGTGGTGATTCCCGTATTTGTGGAGCGGCCACCCAAGCTTATTCCTCGAAGTACATGCTATGTTGATATTCAAGCAGGTCCGACCAGCTTTCGCGTTTCCATAGACACTGGGTCATCTGATCGTTCGTCGGAATTCTCTATACATCTACCTCTGCTAAAAATGGCGTCGCTTGGTAGTCTGGCTGGTCTCGACGGCCTGCACCACGAAAACCTGCTCAGCGGTTCCAAAATATCCACTGACGTATGCGTCGCCAACATTCATTCCAGTCAATAACAACGACACCGCATTCAACGTCAGTTATGCCGATGGCACTGGTGGGTGTTTCTTGGAGTTTCTGCTGTGAAGCTGTCGAATGGCGTGCATTCCTCAAGGCGCGTCGGGATTTGTGGCAAGAGAATCGATTGAGGTCTCGAATGTGACTGTACCCGGTCAAGCTTTCGGTGAGCATGCCGATTCATCGTGACATTTTTAATAACCAGTCGCGTCCCTGCCCTCACAGGAGTTGTCACAAACTCGAATGTTACGCTCGTTGATGATATTAGCGGGATTCTTGGGTTGGGGTTTCCTCGACTGTCGGAAATTTACGCAGGTACCTCCAATGGTACGTGTACGCAATGACCCATCTCCGACTGTGTTCGTCATGGTCTGTAGCCCCGCCGTTCCTCGCCAGTTTGGCTCAGCAAGGCATACTCGACTACCCCGTCTTTGGATTGTACCTGACGCGAAACTCGACTGGAACGCTCGCACTAGGTGAACGTGGTTTCATCATACCGACCCGCAGGTCCACTGACATTTTGCAGGCGCTATCGATGCATCAGTCGTAACGAACACGAGCGATATTGTGTGGAATGAGGTAGTTCCCTTTTCCCCAATAGGAACCCAAACGAATACCTCAGGATACATGTACTGGGCCATTCATATGACGAGCTTTGCAGTACGTAGCATATGAAACGCAAGCTAGTACCTGTTGATTATTTGGTAGGTAAATGAAAGCACGCTAACACCAATATCCACATATCCAGGACCAACTGGTAATGCCTCGATTGCACTTTTAGACGTGTAAGTGTCACCGAAACAGACCATCCATATGCCATGCTGAAGGTGAATTTGCGTAGAGGAACCCCTGGATTGTATGGACCCTATCAAGACGTGAGCAAAATCAAGAGCAGGTGTATGTAATCTGAACTTTTGGCTTATAGGTGACACGACTGTATGCACTCTTCCCTGACAGTCGGCTCGTAGATGAGAGTGGGTGGAGATTGCTAGAGGCTCGTAGTTGACTAAGTATTCCCCAGGTGGGCAATGGGCAATCCCATGCTCTTCTTCTGCGACCTTGACGTTTAGTTTTGGGTATGCGAACGCTATCTTCCGTGACTTTCCACTGACGAATGGGACAGAGATGGAGCTGCATTTGTTCTTCAACCTACCGATTATATCATCGGTCCGACGGCTGGCAATCCTAGCCTATGTTTGTCTTGGCCAAAGGCTTCGCCACCCAGTGCAGATGGTATCGATTGGCAGCTTGGTAACACAAAGTACCACTTCTTGTAAACAGGTTTTAAACGAATTCCTTAGGAATGCCGTTCTTACGCACTGTTTATTCCGTCTGGAGGTGAGTATGAAGCTTACCTCTTGTGTTCAGACCCTCACTTGTCTAGTTTCGGGATCGACTACGTGCAACCCCCGATGATTGGCTTGTACGCTCTCACAAATTCGTCAACGCCTGTCGAGCCCCCTGCCTCCGTCTCTGCGTTCTTCGCCTCTATGTCCGCCACTTTGCCAACCACGCTACCCAACTACCTTTTGGGAACTCCAACTTATTCGACACCACCTTACGCTTTCAACACCTCTGTCGCTGCGACTTTGGGCGAAATTGTTGACTCGGAACTCGCGACCAGCACGTACCCAGCATTGGTTGTTTCGCCCGTGATGGAATCGACTGCACTTCCGATGGTTTTCGATCAGTATACCCTCATTGCAACCAACGCACAAGGTGTGGTTGTGACATCCACATACCACCTTATGGAACCTACTGTAGTTCTTGGACGACCTCCAGGGTGGAGTGGTGCCATGATGCCACGAGTACCAGCTACTGCACTTGGCACCTCACTTCTTGCGGCTGTGTGCGCAGGCGTATGGATACTCTAGCAGAATTTGCTACCCATTTTTTCCTATCATGCATTGTCCGGGATAGCTATCACTCCCTGTATGGACCCTCCGGACTTGTAGGTGTATCTCCAGCGTTATTTAACTATATGGATCTGTTCGCAGGAGTTTCTGGCTACTCTCAGAGCCCTACAAGAGCACGTGTTCCCTTGGAAAGGGGCAACCTGCGTCATCACGGTCAGGACTAGACCAGACGCTCCTGACTGCTCTCAGCTCTTACCACGATGCCTGGCCAACTTCTCGCCGAACCCAACCCGCCCGCTGACCCGTCCCATCTCCCCGATTCTGTGCTGGACTGTCGCGTGCGGGTCAGCTCTGCGTCGGTCTCCATCACACCCGCAGATCTCGCCTCCCTCAGCAAGTTCAAGCGAGCCGCGATTTACATCGCTGCCGGTAAACAACTCCTCTTTAACTGATCCGTCTTTCTGTACTCAGATGCGGCCTCAGCTATGATTTTCTTGAGAGACAACGTTCTCCTTGAAAGGAAGCTCACCTCGAACGACATCAAGCACCGCTTGCTCGGCCACTGGGGAACCTGTCCCGGTCTCGTCCTCGTGTATGCACATCTGAATCGCATCATCAAGAAGACCGATCTCGATGCCCTTCTTGTCGTGGGTCCCGGTAGGTTTGTTTTCAACGGTCGTGTTGTTTGTCTTATCACCGCGAACCCAGGTCACGGTGCACCTGCCATCCTCTCCTGTCTGTGGTTGGAGGAGGCACTTGCGTCATTCTGGCCGCGTTATTCTCGTGATAGAGCCGGGTTGACGAGGCTCATCACCAGATTCAGTACCCCTGGGGGGTTCCCGAGGCGCGAGCTTTATCTAGTCCCGATCAGGCGATGCTGACTGTATCTCAGCCATATCAATGCCGAGACACCTGGCAGTATTCATGAAGGCGGGGAATTGGGTTATGCTCTCAGCGTGTCATTTGGCGCTGTTATGGACAATCCACATCTCGTCGTCGTTTGCGTTGTTGGCGATGGAGAAGCCGAAACCGGTCCTACTGCAACCGCATGGCATGGCTTCAAATATATCGACCCTGCAGAGTCCGGCGCTGTGCTTCCCATTCTACACCTCAACGGATTCAAGATTTCAGAGCGCACCATCTTCGGGTGTATGGACGATAAGGAGTTGACTGCGCTATTCAGGTTAGCATGGCATTATCCTAACACAGGCGCCTAAAATTTACATTTCCAGTGGTTATAACTACCAGGTTTGTATCGTTGATAACTTGTTGGATATCGATACAGACCTTGCCGGAGCTATGGAATGGGCTCTTGGCGAGATTTCCCGTATTCAGCGCGCAGCACGCTCGGGGAAACCTATTGTTAAGCCTCGTTGGCCAATGCTGATTCTACGAACCCCGAAAGGCTGGTCGGGTCCAAAAGAACTACACGGAGAGTTCATAGAAGGTTCCTTCCGTTCGCATCAAGTGCCTCTCCCCGAGGCCAAAACATCGGAGGCAGAGCTCAAGATGCTACAGGATTGGTTGTCCAGCTATCACCCCGAGGAACTTTTCACTCTCCATAGCATAAAAGGCGAGACTGAGGGTGCACCCGTGAGCGATGTCACAGAGGCTATCCCTGCTGCCAAAGAGAAAAGGCTGGGATTTAGGAAGGAAACTTATGATGCCTTCCAGCCGCTTTCGGTCCCTGATTGGAAGTCATTCGGTATTCAGGGTGGCTGCGAGGCGAGCTGCATGAAAACAGTCGGAACCTTTCTTCGTGAAGTGATTGAGAAGTGAATGTTTCATATCTTCATTCATCGCTGAAGCTGAGACTAGTTTGCTAGCAATCCATCCACGTTCAGGATTTTCTCCCCAGATGAACTGGTTTCGAACCGGCTCGATGCCGTATTCGACATCACCGGAAGAAATTTCCAATGGGACATCGCCTCTCGTGCTCAAGGAGGACGCGTTATCGAAATCCTCTCCGAGCACACCTGTCAGGGTATGCTCCAGGGATATACACTTACAGGAAGGACGGCCCTCTTCCCGACGTATGAAGCTTTCATTGGAATCATCCACACCATGGTGGTGCAATACAGCAAATTTGTGAAGATGGTCCGTGTTGTCCATTTGATCTCTGCATTTTATTAGTGACATGCATTGATTAGGCCCGCGAGACTAAGTGGCGCCATGACATCGGCTCTGTTAACCTCCTGGAGACTTCCACTTGGGCTAGGCAGGAGCACAATGGTTTTTCACATCAAAACCCTTCCTTTATCGGTGCCCTCCTCGATCTGAAACCGCAATTTGCTCGGGTTTACCTCCCACCGGATGCAAATTGTTTCCTTTCTACTATGGCGCATTGCTTGGGGGCGAAGAACTATATCAATCTCATGGTTGGCAGTAAGCAGCCGGCTACAGTGTGGTTAAGTCCGGAGGAGGCAGATCGTGTACGCTGCATGGTTGCTTTGAGACGGTATACAACTGATCCCCACAAAGCATTGCGTGGCCGGTGCCTCTGTTTGGAAATTTGCGAGTGTCGACGAGGGTGTGAAACCAGATGTGTATGAGAATTTATTGGATTGTTGGCAATCTCCTCACAAAACGCCCAGCGTCCTTGTCGGCATCGGAACGGAAGTTACTTTCGAGGTGATTGCAGCAGCGGCTCTCCTCCGCAAGTTAATCCCTGCACTTCGTGTACGGGTTGTAAACGTGACGGACCTGATGATTCTGGGTCCGCCGGGGAGTCACCCTCACGCGCTGAGTGACGAAGACTTTGGTTCACTTTTCACTCTGGATAGACCCGTCATCATCAATTATCACAGCTATCCGGTGGAAGTCAAGGGTTTGATTTTCGGTCGGCCGAATATCGAGAGAATAACGATTGGGGGGTCAGTTAATGCCATTTTTCTGACCAGACTCATGGGTTATGACAACGAACAGATATCGAGAAGAGGGAACCACGACGTCTCCCTTTGATGTTCGCTTTGTTGTTTTACTTTGTCGATCGACACTGACGAGACGTGTTCAGATGATGCTGTGCAACAATGTTTCGAGATATCATGTTGCTGCAGGTGCTGTTCGTGCTGCGGCACTCCACAATGCCGAGGTCACCATCGTGGCCCACGAGATGGCAAGTCATATCATGCACCTCGCTGCAATAGACAAAAAATATATTTACCACGAAGGGCGAGGTAAGTCAATGTTAAAGTTCACGTCACCATTCTTGATTGACTATGCATCAGACCCTGATGGTACCTTTGACACTCCCGTCTTTGAAGATGCGTGACAGAATCAAACGAGCATTTGTACCATCAGCGTTACTCAAGTTTTGTAAGAGTAGTTTGACGAGTAAATCTGAATTTGGGTGTACGACGTGCATTAGGTGGGCAAGAATCGAAAAAAGCGACAGGCCTGGGACTCGAACCCAGAATCTCTAGCGCCGGAAACTAGCGCGTTACCATTACGCCAACCCGCCTTTAACAAGAGATTTGCATTGTAGTGATATCTCAGACCTCGACGATCCCAAGATGATTCCGCAGATCTTGGCATTTCTGCCAGCAAGACAGCCGAATCATTGCAGGCGCAGATGCTCGAATCTTAGTGCCATATAGTATGACACACGACACCTACTAGACTATGTGATCACATCAATATTGAGGTGCGTACTCTCGATCACGGTCCATCGAAGATCACACAGATGCCCTACTGCTTCAGACAAGCTTCAGACCAGCTTCCATGTAAGAGCTCCCTTTTCTGCTTTTCGCAATGGGCAGTGGCCCGGCCCTGGTCAGCAGACGCTGGAATGTGGGTATGTGCAGGCTCGACGCGGTTTGCAGGATTGACATGCCGGAATGGCATCTGGGGAGCTTCGTCGCTGGCTCGGGAGTGGGAGTCTGCTGGCCGGCGGCTCAACCCGGGCATCGTACGCTCCTTTGCTTGCAGATCGATTCGCAGCGAGAGGCGTTGAACGCTGGCTCGTCCAAGATGGCATGTTCTCTCTTGTGCTCGGATGAGCTTGCCACCTTTTTTTCTTCGCCGTTGCGACATTTGTACGTCGGTCATCTGTCTCTCCTGCACATCGTCGACGTTTTTTTGCTATTCTCCGCGGCGTTTCCACTACAGATTCTGGGGGATGCTAGGCTGTCGTGCTGAGCTATGGGCGCCATCTCCGTGATCCTCCCTCCAGTTCCGTATCCGGAGAGATAGACCAACGTGCTCAAAACTACCTACAGTCGGAATTTGGCTCCGGGTCTGTCCTTCTCGCGTGCACGTACCAAACAATGATCGAGAGTGCGGCTAGTTTCTCACTATAATACCATGCACAAACCTGGTACTCCAAGTACTGATGGATGGCATTCTTGTTTGAGGTTGTAGTGCGCTTCCCTGGCCCTAGATCCGTCGTTCAACCAAGGTCATCGTCGCTCGAGTCCATCGCGTGCCATGGGGAACAAATGGTAAACTCAGTGATCAGTCGTCTGAATAAATGGTACTTCAGTTGAATTCTATCTGCACGTTCGGAGCAAGGCATTCGATATCGACCCATCGCGGTGGAAGATGTGTGAGGTCGCCGAAGAGAGCGGTTTGTATTCACCAGCAAAGGCGACTCGGAGTTCTTTTGCCAAGCTCAGCTCAGGAAGAGACATGGTGCAATCAGCTGTCGCGCTTCTGGATTCTCATGGCTCTCGCTGAATTGTTAGGACGGGCCGATCGCAGTTTTGGCCCTCATTGACGGTCGTTCATTGCAAGGTATCTGGCTATACTGTATGGATGTCCCTTTTCATGTGTTGTATAGCATCGCCAGCATACTGTTCTTAGAGGTTTGTTTCAACACCGTACGTACCGCGTGAATGAGAAGGAAATGAGCGGAAATAACGAAAAATGAAAGATTAAACACCCTAAATATGTGCAGCAGAATGAAGTAGAGTCGCGAAGCATCGGCGGTAACATGCTATTATCGTACATCAGACCAAGTATGAATGTACAGACTTGGGAGTGGGATAGGCTCAATGGGACTGGTTTCATTACTTCTTCGGTCGTCTCTTTACTTCCTCTTCCTTGCATGCATGCAACATAAGTTTGTTTGGATGACCCGGCGTCATGCCACTGTGTCCTTTGGACCAATCATAGGAGATTGCATATGCAAAGATTGTGCCATTGCGGTTGAATGTCGTGGCGCTGATCGGGCCAGGCGCAGCTTCAAACGCTGCGTAACACAATGGATAAGAGGTCCCAATAGGTCCGAAGTACTAAGACGTACTCTTTAGCCGTGTGCGTGCGTCCTTGTCCCAAAAATGAATGGTTCCATCGGAGCCTTTTCATACAAACATGAGCGAAAATGCATTGCAAACAACGGTGGGTGAAGCGCACCACAAGTCGAGAATGTTCCGTGGACAGGGTGGAATGTGATGTCATTCACAGCATATACCAATGACTGATCTTTTGCATTTGGAGTCTGATCTCTGCGGTGACATTTGAAAGAAAAGTTATTCCTGCAATGGACGTGAGGGAGTTGTCATCACTACTTTCATTAGAGTCTCACGTGCTATCTTTATCCTCGACGTATCTGTATAAGTGACGTGTGAGTGGTGCGGAGAAGTTCACAAAATACATACTGTATTGCCACACGACCTTCAATACTACCGACCGCAAAGCCACTGCTCGGGGAGTTGGTGAAGCAGGTCACTACACGTGTCTGCCACTTCAAGGGAGATGTTATAGTCTGTAAACGGCAAGGTTAGTAGGTGCAGGTGGGCGTGTGGCATCAGCGACCGACCTTGTACGCTGCGGAAGGATTTGTCAAATTGTATATTTGAATATGACGCTCTGCAGTGCCCACAACGAGAAGAGGATATTGCACGTCCATGGTATAGCAACGCTCCGGTAATTGCACTGTGGCGACGGGATTGGCGGAACGGAGGTCCCAATACTGTGCAAGAATGAAAATGATGGAGTCAGCGAAATCGGCAGCCGAGGGCAGTGAGCTCGGACCTTGAGTGTCTTGTCCCAACTGCCAGTGGCCAGAATGCCGCCTTGTGGCGTTTCTATCCACTTGACGACCTTTATTGGCGCATCATGCTGCGCAACTTGTGTTGTTTGGCCGTTTGTGATGTCGAACATGCGTGCTGCATTGTCTGCACCGCCTGAGATGACTTTATTGCCGTCCTTTGGATTGACTGAGTGATTTCAAATGATGGGCAGAGCCGATGGCGCACCTTGTTCCAACAAACACAGAGCACTGGTCCCTGGTGGCCATACATAGCCTTGCCCTGCGTCTGACCACCTGCGCCGACCTCATACAAACGGACCTGTGTCGGGTGTCAACGACCGGCACATATGAAGAAATATGAGCTACATTGTTGTCCCAGCTGCCCACGGCGAGGTAGTCGGCTGCGGAGGAAAATGCGAGCGAGGATATGGAGTCTGACGGCGGCTCCGGGACTTCGATGTCCTTGTCGACAGTGGCAGCGGGTGCGGTGGATGCAGCCGTCGTGCCAAAGAAAGACATGGTCGCAGTGCGAGTCTAGGAGATCACGCTACAGTCCTTCCCACGCCACCCCGCCACATCGTACGACGCCGGACGCAGCCCACACGCCAGCTAACCCACTACTCCTCATTTAAGGCTGCACCGTTTCCTCGCCGTTCGCGTCGTCTCGACCACACGTCGTGGAGTAAGCTTATGCGCACCGCCAATCCATGACGTTGTCATTCGCAACATGTGGGTTCGAGCAACAATGTAAATGTCCATGCACACACTTACATTGAGAACGTAATGAGCACAAATTAGTAGCTGTACATGTACCCGCGGCCGGTCTATGCGTGATGCAATGCGAGACACAACTCACAGTGTCTTCTCCTTTGGAACTTCCAGCAACGGGTCAAGATGCGATTCTGGCTGGCGGTACGAGCCTCCCGCACGATCCGCCCATGTAAAATACTGTCGATAGGAGATTAGCGGCCAAAAGTTGTGCAATCACGATGGGCTGTGGTACCTGACCGTAATTAACCGTGAAATATAGATGGTGCAGCGTGTGGTGTGCGGGTCCGTTGATGACGTGTTCTAGCGGATGGCCGGTAATCATATCGGAATCATGAATCTATGTGGCCAGCTATTAAGATGAGACGTCAGAGGTACAGAAAAGGCATCATACCAGAATGCTCCAAAAGTTGACAAAAACAAAGAGACCCAGGTACAGCCATCGGTGAAGAGGGAACAAGAATATGAACAGATGATACGGTACGGACTGCAAATATCCGTCCACAGGGTGGAATGCATGAGATGCGAACGGGGTTGGCACTGGAGGGGAGAGTACGTCGATAGACGGGGAGGCAAGAGAACCGATATCGCATACCTAGCCATTTGTGGTGGGGCTTGTGGAAGGTTTTATACAGTAAGGGATGATGCAGGACGCGATGGATCCAGTAAACGAGATAGTCGGTGAACACCAAGAAACTGATCAGGTATGAGCGCGAGCAGCAATCGACGGCAAAGACACATACAAGGGAACAGAGAAGACAAGGTATAGCCCTCCGTACTCGGACACGTCGTCGTACAGCCGGGAATAGCCCATGACCTCGGCTTGGAACCAGGGGAGTGTCAACAGCGTCATGCCAGGAAATGCTTTTAGGCTGGTTAGAATCTCCAATTTAATCTGGCTTTTAAGAAAGCGTGGATGTCGCATCATTTCGTGGTTGAATATGAACCGAAAAGAGAGACCGGCGAAAATGAAGTAGAGGAGGTGTATGCCAATCAGGGTGACCACTGTCAATGATAGCAGCTGTCTTGGGATGTAATCTCGTGCCCATGCGGACAGCGGTTCAAGCGCTACCGTGGATGCGTTGACGGCAGGGAAGGGCTGAGAAAAGTGTTCGGCGAGAGGGTCATTGAGGGGGACGAGATGGGCCCACACGCGGTCGAGAACGTACTCGTCAGCGATGCGTAGAACGAGGTCCATGGCGGGAACAGTGACGGTGAGCACCCGAGCTAATTTTTATAGTGCGAGCGTGTCGTTGTCAACATCAGGCCACTTTTTTTTTTTTTTTTCTTCCGGGGCGGGCTGCTCACACGCCTGGTCCTCTAGTCGTCGTCGTCGTCGTCGTCGTCGTCGGCCTTGACAGTTTCGCAGGGTGAGAGGGGCGGACAGGCGGACAGGCTGACCCGAGCTCGTTCACAGACGCTGCGCTTGCGAATGGGTGATCCATCTTGCTATCTCTCGTCCTTCTCGAATCGCCATGAATCATGATCGTTCTGCCCAGAAACGGGCTTGGAACTTTCTACGCTCTTATCAGCCCGTCCTTCTCTTCTTCACTCCACCTAGTCTCTTCCTTTCTTTCTCGAACAACTCCTCGTCCTCATTCAGTTCCGAGTCTCGCCAGGAGTCGCATTCCCCGAGACAGTCTCTGACAATTATCCCATCCACGGCACAAACGCGTGTTCGCCGCCAAACTAACATGAATTACAGAATCACAGCAACAGGACCAGCCCAATGGAAGCCACGTCGCTTCTGAGCACCTTCAACGCAAGGCGAATCCATCGCGTGACCCGATGTGATACAACATTGCCAACACGTGCACTATGAAACGTCAGTTCCGTCCCGGATATCTCGCTCGCCAGTGTCTTCACATCCCTCCCTCACAACTCACCAAGAATGGGCCAGCTCTTGGCGTGCACCAGACGCAAGCAACTCGACAAGTTTGCCGACGAGGAGCCAAAGCCCCCGTGCTCCCCAATAGTTGGTCCACCAGTCCGCGAAACCATCTACATTCCGTACGTCGTTCTTCCTGTGGTCACCATAGGCCTGCTTATCAGTCAAATCAGCGTCATGGGATCCACTGGTAGCGGAAAGACGACGGTCTGTCCCCTGTTTGATTTCGATGAACATGCTCCGCTCATGCTCCGACTCTAGTTCATCAACCTGGCGTCGGGGTCCAACCTTCGAGAAGGCTCCGGCTTGGAAAGTTGCACCAATCAAGTACAGACGTCGGCCCCCTTTTACGTCGGCCGACAACAGGTCGTCTTGATCGATACGCCCGGATTCGACGATACCACCTTGACAGACACCGACGTCTTGAAACTCATCGCTGCTTACCTGGTCACCACGTATATTTGTGTCCAATCGCGCCCTCACTCGCTGACATTTTCCACAGCAACAAGCAGGGCGCACGCCTCGCTGGCGTCATCTATATGCAGAGAATCTCCGACTTGAGGGTCGGGGGTTCGGCTCGGCGTGATTTCAGAATGTTCCAAGAACTCTGCGGCGAAGAAGCTTACCCTAACGTGATCATCGTCACTAATATGTGGGGCACAGTCACTGCGGAGGATGGGATTGCCCGCGAGCAGGAACTCGCTACCAAGGACATCTTTTTTAAGCCAATCCTTGATAAGCGGGCAAAGATACTGCGGCATGATAACACGAGGCACTCCGCTCACCAGATCATTCAGAACCTGATCAACAAGGAGCCTGTAGTGCTGCGAATCCAGTGGGAGTTGGGAGAAGGCTTGGACATCACCCAGACGGCCGCATACAAGCAGCTTGACAAGGAGATGTCGGAGCTCTCTGCACGGCATCAGAAGGAGCTGGAGGTTCTCAAGGAAGAGATGGCCGACGCGGAGAAGGGCCAGGACGAGGAGACGCGGAGAGAGCTGCAGGAGGAAATGCACAAGGTGGAGGCCGAGTTGCAGAAAGCGCAGAGCCAGGCAGCTCGGCTTGCGTCTGACTATCAGGCTGAATTACGCAGGATTGAGGAGATACTGCAGGTGAAGGAAGGGTGATTCGCATCGCCCCATTATGTAGTGTTCGCGAGCTGGCTCGTCACATTCTCGTTCTCTTGCTTAGCGCTTTCCGTGTAGTGTATCCTTGGATGATGAACGTCGTGGTCAGGATCTCGATGACCACGCCATTCTCGCCGCCATCTCTGTGTCTTCCGCAGGCTGGAGCATGGATCTCGACGGGCTATTAGCTCGGCGCAAGCTACGCGTGCGTTCACCCCAGCCCCTTGTGGCTCCGCGAATTCACCGCATATTCAGGGGTGGCAGCAGGATTCATCGTGGCCGTCCAATAGCCGATCAGCGAAACGCTGAAAAGGTGTTGTTCGTTGGAGAGAGCGAGCCGCAAACATGCGCCCTCCAATCGGCGTCATTAGGCAATGTGAACAAGGTGCCCGGCGTTGGCCCTTGGGGTTGGTATAAGGATCCATTCGTCTTACCACAGCCCGAACTCACTCGCACTCCTACAACCCCTTCCCTACTGTGTTTGACCAGCTGGGATCGTCATGGCTCTTCGGGGAAAAGAGATCAGAATTGCGTATGTTCAATCTTGGCCCACCATCCCGTTCGTCGTCCACTAACACGGCACGTACAGAGTAATGGGAGCCACCGGGAGTGGTAAATCAACCGTACGCTGGCTTCGGGCATGACGCGACGCGGCATTGATCATCGCATTCGACAGTTTATCAACCTCGCCAGCGGGTCCAATTTACCTGTTGGTCGTGGCCTGGAGAGCTGTACGTCCGAAGTACGGACGTCCAGACCGTTTCTTCTCAACGGGCGAATCGTCACCTTGATTGACACGCCTGGATTCGACGACACGACGCGTAGCGACACGGACATCCTCTCGTCCATCGCAGCCTACTTGTCTAACACGTGAGTCGCTTTCCTCCATCGGGTCACAGAACGACTCGGATGACCGCCGTAAAACAGCTACGAACAAGGTGCCAAGCTCGCCGGTATCATCTACATGCATCGCATCTCCGATGTCAGGATGGGCGGCACATCGAAGCGCAATTTCCGTATCTTTCGCGAGCTGTGCGGAGATAGTACACTCCGAAACGTCCTCATCGTGACCAACATGTGGTCGAACGTCGACCCAAAGGTCGGTGAGGCCCGCGAGAAAGAGCTATCCAACAACGACAAGTTCTTCAAGCCCGTCCTCGAAAAGGGCGCACGACTGCTCCGCCACAATGGCACCCAGGCATCCGCCCTAGCCATCCTACGTCATTTGACCAACAGCCAGGCTGCCACACTTCTTATCCAACACGAGCTCGTGAACGAGCACAAGGATCTAGCCCATACCGCCGCCGGAGCCGAGCTCACCCGTGCCTTGAAGGAGCAGGCTGATCGCCACGACGAGGAGCTCAAGAAACTCCGCCAGGAGATGGAGGCCGCCATGCGCGCAAAGGACGACGAGACCAGGTCGGAGCTCCAGGAAGAAGTGGACAGAAAACGGGAGGAGATCGAGCGCATACAACGCGATTCCGAGCGCATGGCAGCAGACTTCGTCGCGGAGAAGGCGCGGCTTGAATCTAAGATTGCAGAAATGGAAAACGAAAATCATCGCAACGTACAGGAGCTCGAGGGACTGCAGGAACAGGTCCTCCAGGCTCGTAAAGAAATCGAGGCATCGCAAATCGAACACACACGACGCGAGACCGAGCTACTGGACGCCAAAAAAGAAGCGGAAGAACGAAGGGTTCGTTTGCTCGAAGAAGAGCGCAAGGCCCGAGAGCTCACCGAAGCCAGACACCAAGAGCACCTACGTTCCCTACAACAAGAGATGTTACGGGCTGAAGCGGAAAAAAAACAGGCTGAAGCGGAGCAAGCGGAGAAGGTCAGGGTAGAGCGTGAGCGGGCACTTGCACTCGAAGCAGAACTCCAGCGTCAGGCGAAAACCAGGGAGGAAGAGGAAAGGGCCAGACTAGTAGCTGAGGAACGCGAAAGAGCTCGCTTGCAGGACGAGATTGAGAAAGCTCGGCAGGAAATGGAGAGGGTCACCGCGGAACAAGAACGTCGCGAGCGCGAGGCCGCTTCCGCAAGTCAGGCCGAAGCGGAGGCTCACACTCTCCTCCTCGAACGACAGAATCAGCTTCTGCAACGCGAGAAAGAGAGGTATCAGAAGCAAATCCAGGAGGAAACAGAACGTATACGTCGTACCTTGGAGGGAGCTCACGCAAAGAAAGAGGAGGAGGCACAGGTCCGACAGAAAGCAGAAGAAGCTCGTATCCAACAATTAGAGGAACAGCACCGTCTCAAGCTACGGGAGGAAGAACAACGCAGGCTGAGCCTGCAGGAGGAGCTCGCACGCCATCGCAAGGAAAAAGATACGGTTTCCGAAACAGATCGTCTCCGAAGGGAAAGCGAGGCAGAAGCAGCGAGGAAGGCTCGGGAGGCCGCTCTAGCAAGACTCGAGGAAGAGCGCCAACAAGCTAAGCAGCGGGAGGAAACTTTCAGAAAACAGCTCGAGGAAGAGGTTGCCACAGTTCGCAAGGCGATGGAGGAAGAGCTAGCTGAAAAGGAGCGTCGGGCTGCGGAGGCAAAGCGCGCCGCTGAACTCTCTAGAGCGCTAGTACTCGAGGCTCAAGAAAAGGCTAGGTTGGCGGAAGAACACGAGCGCAAGAAGAAGATGGAGGTGGAGCTAGCGGAGCTTCACAGACGGGTTACAGAGGCCGAAGATTTTCGGAGACGGGTGCAGGCAGAGGCAGCGGAACGAGAGGTTGTGGAACGTCGGAAGAATGCTCAGTTGCAAGAAGAACTCGCAAAGGCTCGACGGGAGGCGGAGGCTGCTAGGGCCGCCCAGGAACGGGCCTCTAAGAAAGATCAACCATCGGGCTTCGTGCTGCCAATCCCATTCGTGGTATGGAAAGCTGCAATGCATTGGTTAGGTGCAAGATAGACATTGCGAGCGGACTCGGAGCGTGGCGAGCGTTTTCTTCGATCACTTTCGTTCATTGTTTTTTCAGTATCTATTTGGATGTTTTCTACTGTACTATGAGTTCACGTTGACCTGTACATTTGAATGAATCGTCAGCTTGGTGGACCAAGACAGTGGCTCCTGGCTTTTTTGCTTCTCAGTCACTCGACGCATAATTTAACGACGTCCATTGTCGCCACGATCCAAATCACTAATGCTAGTCATTAGCCATTAGCCGTCACTGACCAATGTTTTTTACGACCCCTTCAGTAGACTATTCGACACGCCAACCACGGACCCTGGTGCTGTACTAGTAGCACCACGTCAAAAAGTTGTCATCAGGTGTACGTTGTCGAGGGCTGATTTTTGGAGTACGTGCGTATGGGAGGCTGTCTCCTCTTGGATCGTGAGCGGGGAGCATCAATGACTGGAGGAGTGCAATAGGTTAATTAATATCGAGAGCATAGATGTACTCCGTAGGCACGAGTTTCTGCATGACCATACCGTTCCCGAGCGGGCATGGCGAACGGTCCTTGGATTCGAGAAATTTGTCTCATGAGCACGAGTTTCTATGTACTGTTCCACTATCAGCATTACAGTCTCTCTATACGTGGCTTAGCTTGATGTTATGTCTGTCTCCGTTCAACTTCCTGCTGGATATCCCTCCTTTCCAATTTTCAGGTCTGGTAAATGACGGGACAATACGACCAAGATTGTGGTGAGCATCGCCAGGACGACATATACCAAGTTACCACCCAGGATGTTGTACTGTTTCGAAAACGCGAACAACGAGGTTGTCAATGCTGGACCAATCGCACGTGCGGTGGACGTCAGACTCTGACCGATCCCATTCACTGAGCCCAGAGACTGTTTGTCAGGAGCCGATCTCGTGACGAGCATAAGGATAGCGACTACACAACGACGGTGAGGTGATCGATCTTTCTAGGAACTAAACATACGCACCGAACGATAGGTCCATGAGAACCATGAGTATGAATTGGATAACCAGAAGAATCCAAATCACGGGTCCGATCTTGCCCTGTGCTGTGGCCACAGCACTCAAAATGGGGAAAAGGAGGAACAACGGGTAAAAGCAGCAAACAGCCCAACAAAACACTTGCTTAGTTCCAACCCGTTCTACAATCTTTTGGGCGAATAATGCCTGTACGCTGCCATTCACGATTCCGAATAACGCTAGGAACGTGCCGATGGCGTGTGGTGGGAATCCTAGACCACCAATTCCAATGGGTGACGAATAAAACAAGGGCTGAAGAACGTAGAAGCTGATTTCCATGAGTGACGCCATCCCATAATTGGCAATGGGCAACATCACGGAGTAGCTTTTCAAAAGGACCATCATCGAAAGTGGTTTTCCGTTGTTCGGAGGTAGGTTTTCAGGAGGAACTTCGACTGCAAGCCTCTCTGATGGAAGCTGCTTGCCTGTTTTCGACGGCAACGACTAAAAAAAAACGCGTGATTCCCAACCATTCAAGTCGAAGCAGGTTTATTCGTACCTCTTTCATGAACATTGCACAAACCAGGAACGTCAACAGGGTGAAACATGCAGATACCAGGGATGGGAGGAAATACGGGTACGTTGCCCAAAATTCACCCTGAAAGACGTGGGGCCATCGCGCTTGTGGCTTCGCCAATTCACCACCAAATAGCGGACTACAGAGGAGCATGAGTGTCAGAGATCCTCTGTACCAACATACGCTGAAACACACGCGATAGTGATCCCTATGAAAAAAATGGGTGGTACGAGGGTAAAGACCCGCGCCATGTTAGTGTGGTCGGTCAAGTCACCGAGCATACTCTTCATCACTCCAATGTTTCCATTGAGGACGCCAGCTATACATCGACTTGGGCGCCCTTTCAGTTGATTTTCAAACAGGGGGTGTGTTTCACTTACCTGATGATGAGCGTACCCAGCGTCCGCGACAAGCCAAAGGCAAAGTTTGATACGCTGAGACCGAGCAGGCCAACCAAAATAACGGGACGGCGACCGATGAAATCGGACAGCCGGCTCCATTGCCACGTCGTGATTCCCTGTGTAAGGAAAAACAGTGATTCCTGCATAAAGACTCGGATGAATATAGAAGCAGATCTGTGGACACATGCATGCCTACAATAAGACCAGCATAATATCCGATCTTGCGATCGTCTCCTCCCGTGATGTCCAGCTCGCCGATAAGCTTTTATTAGGGGACGAGTCAACCGTTAAGCGTCATGTATCGCGCTGGCGGTACAGGAATGACTGTCGACCGACCTGATTGATGAAAGGAAAGATGTACACGGAAGAGATGGGCTCCGCGATCAAGGCAACGAAGACGATAGTCAGCTGGTTCCATGGCAAAGGTGTTCTGGACTTTCCCGGGAGAAGTGGGGTCTCCTCTGAGTCATTGGGACGTCCTTCTATGCTCGCCATGGTAGGGATGTGAGAAGGGGTGTCGTCAGCCAGAAATCTCAGGATCAGTGATTTATGCAAACCTACGTGGACATAATTGCTACCGGCCTTGATTGCCAACAAGGCTGCTGTCTTTGCATTGACCAATGAGCATCTAAGCGATCCCAAGGAGTTATGGCTTACTAAAGGTACTTCCAAGCCAAGTTCCAAGCGGTGCGCAAAAGTGGAGATACTGTGGGCACATGTGCCTAGGATCTCACTGCCAGCTGGCTTGCTAGACTATCAATTATGTATATTGTGTAATAAGACGAGTGTGCGTCTTCTATTTCGACCAGGATGATCTTGCACTTTGGTTCTCGTTGAACACTTGCCGCATAGAGTTTGTGTGTTTTCTTCCTCTGAGATCCCCACGTCGGCTTGATAATGGTTTTGATCGCATTGGCCAAGTGACTGGATGTTTTCTTTGTGGACCCAAACACACGGCAGGATTCAAAACAACTTGTTGTTCGCCCAAGGGCGGCTTTGGCTCGAGAGTTGGTCCGGCGCAGGAGGCTCCATATAGTGTAGTCTGGCTATCATCCGTGTCACATTAGAGCGGCTGTATGACAGATCGTCACGTCTCAAGCCAAAGGGCGATCCACTGATCCGTGCTCCGTCCGATCATCGCTCTCTAGCGACGTCAGAGACATGTAAGTTTACCAATGCAATGCTTGGGATAGCAAGGAATCAGTAGAAATCATCATTTCATCAAAAATCATGGCAAGGGTACATGTCATGATCAAACACCATCTTTACGCCGTAGCCTTCGGATTCTTCTCATCGTTAGAGTAGTCGGACGAAACCTCCGAATCTCGCATGCCCATCTTGGAAGTGTCGAACCCGTTTTCCTCCAAATACAAGCGGAACTGTAGAACAAGTATTATAACAAACCATCGAGAGGGTGGATATAAGACACATACCGCCTCATCTTCCGCCGCCATTCCGTCGTGGGTAAGGGGCTTGACAAAGATGAACACAACTGCAGCGCTAAGAATCGCGAGACCGCTAGCAATCCAGAAGGGACCTGTGGTGCCCTTGATCGAGCTGGATCCACCGAAATCTGCGCAGTATTTGAGCTCAAGTATCGAACACGTTCACAAATACTCACCTGAAACAATTGACTTCCAGCCTATCCGCTCAAGACGCGATTAGTCCATCATTCCTAATTGATATTAATATTATAGTTCACATACAATATGTGCCGACAAATGCACCGACTTTTCCGATCGCTGCAGCAACACCATAGTATTGACCACGGACCGCGGTGGGCGAGGTCTTTGAAGCAAGAATGCCAAGGCAGTTTCCAGGGCCTGACACATATGAGGAACATATCTAAGCGACTCACTAACTCACTTGCCGAATTCTCCAAAACTCAGGAAGATGCCGTATACGACCTGTGATCAAGGAGAACATAAACCAGTTTCACCCCATTATGGTCCATGACTTACTGCAAAGGCTGCGATATGGTGCGATATACGAGTATACAGACCGCTCATTATGAACCCAATGATTGCCTGAGCAAGCAAACCAGTGATCTAACAATGTACCGTGAGTTTCAATATCATGTAATTCACGGTTTGTGGAGACTCCACCATCGTATTCTTAGGCCCCAAGTAGTCAACAACGAATGCACCAATGATAGTTCCTAGGATACTTGTTAGTGAGGGTAGGCCGGAGCTCCTGAACGGAACGGACCTGGAATATAGAAAAGACTAATAAAAGATGTGTGTGACGGGGTGTACGATCAGAAAGAAAACAGACTTGATAACAACACTCCACCCAAACACAACAGCTAGGGAAGCGGATTTCCCAACAACGCTTTACAATGTCAGCATCGTCATCATCTGTCAGAGGGTGAGTTCAACTTACGTGTCGGTGATCGTCGAAGAGTAGAGGCCAAACTGCAAAGATGTATCGGGCGTCATATGTCAGAAATGGAGCGATGGTCTTACTGGATACCTGCACGCCTGCATCTGAGGATTATACTGGAATCAAATCGATCGTACGTACGTGATGAAGTCATAGATAAACCTATATGCACGAGAGTCAATGTATGATAACCGAAGCCGAAAGAAGTTCGTCAATTTACCAAGCCAAGGAGATCCCGAATAGTCCTTTCCAATAGCGCTTGATGACTAGATAGTACGGGATTCGTACGGATTTCATCGAATTTCTTTTGTAACTTGGTGGCTCTTCCATGCGTAGTCGCCATAGAAATACAGCGACAGCAGGAACAACGCCTAGACCAAGAGAAAGACGCCATACAGCCCGAAGATGGTTGTTCCCGAATCTGAATGAATAGTGAGGTTTATTCTCACGCGAAACGAAGCAACTCACATCCAATACAAAACCAAAGGCACGAAGGCGCCAATTACAAACCCGAAATCAATCATGGTGTCTGTGACATCGTTTAGACCTGCAGCAATACTAGAGGGAAGCACATACTCGTTGCAAGTGCCAACCACCGATGTTGAGCATTCTTTGCGATGCCCTCTTCTTCTGTTTGTTCCGAAGCGGAGACCGAGCCACAAGGGTATTCTGCTCCAATTCCGATTCCTAACAGGAAGCTATGGTTCGGGGTCGTGGGTTGATGTAGTGATTATCAGTCAACCAGCTTACCGGCAAGCGCAGAGCATGGCAATCATTCCACCAAAACTGCCATTCGCACCCGAAGAAGCAGCGGATAAACCGGCGAAAACAGCAACGATGCCAGTTGCAGTCATCTGATAACCTCGTGAAGTGAGAGTCACTATAGATTATGATTCGCCCTCACCATGCCAGCTTTACGACCAACCTTGTCGGATATCCAACCAAAGGTCAGCATACCTACCAGGGTGCCTAGGAGTGACGTTCAGTCTCAGAAGGCGGAAAGAAACGATTGGAGAAAAGACGGGACCTGCGAAGGTGATGCTGGTGAGTGTGCTACTGTAATTGTTTGCAGACAGTGCGTCGGCACCGTAGATAGTGGTCAAGACTGTACGGGAAACGAGTGAGCAGGAAGAAGATTGGATGATAGGCTAGTATTTCACTTGTATTGACTATATATGCGAAATTGAGTCAGCGCAAATGATGCAAAGAGTGGACTGACCCATTCCAATGACATTGTTGGAGTAGCCTGGAAAAAGCTAAGTGCACGCAACACAAGATGCTGGCAGAATGGTACCGTCGGAAAACAGGGCGGTTCCGCAACTATTGGGGAATATCAGTGGATTGAGCGGGCGAGGCACGAGGAGACGCACGCGAAGATGAGAGACACTCTGGATAGCCCTCCAGCCTGAGACTCGGACATGTTGGAGGATGGAAAGAAGGGACAGGGACCAGCGCTAATCGGCTATCAAGTCGGGTGCTCTTATACGTCTGTAATAGGACATTGTGGGTTTCCAAGGGATGTTTTTTTGCGGACAGCAACGATTGGCTAGCAAGTGGGAACGTTCGTGAGTCGGTGGACGCTAATCTCCGCCAACTTATGGGTGCGCCATCAGTACATGTCAGGCACCATCACCATTGGCGGGCGCCGGAGCAGCAGAAATCGGTGCAGAGGCAGCAAGGAGACAGTCACAGTGTTGTGACAACTTAAGCTACATATCTTTGTCCAGTCTCTCCAGCGACCCCGTCACGGACAGAACAGAGTAACCAGCTGGACGAGTCGGCAGTGCAGGCTCTACTTACCGCGACAAGCGAGGAGGAGAGGAGCAAGACGGGAACTCGGGGAGCGTAGATGCGCTAGAAGTTGTACTATTACTCGGGGGTGACCAGCCCGAGGCCACCCAAGCGCACCCGTACCAACACGGGCGAGTCCCATCCGAGACCTCCTCCATCCATTCCGCCACTACACCAGGTCAAACACGGGCGCGGCGATCTCCCTTACTCATCAAAAAAAGGCTGGTAACCTCTGGGACAAAGCACTTTACTCCCACCCCTAGCGACTGTCTACCGTCCTCCACCGAGTACAAACAAAATCGGCGGGAATGGGTGGCGAAATGTGTCAAGGACGTAGAAGCACTGAACTTCATCCCAGAGAGAAGACTATTCAGGTCAGTTCAAAACACATCCCTCTTCATCCCTAGAGACGACGGCCTGGTTATCGACTGGTGCGCTACAGATATCTTCGGTTCTCTTTTCCTGACCGCTCCAAAGGAGAAGTCACGTCCCTGTTTGGTCGGATACTCTCAAGCCTGACCCACAGGATTTGGCTGCCACAATCATGCTTGCGCACAGATCCAATGCCCAGTGGCATCGTTCCCCACGTAAAGAGTCGTCTTCAAAGTCCGCGATCACACCATTCACCCAGGAACGCCCTACATCGTCTCCTCCCGCTCTAGCGGATGTTTTTGATCCAGAACCTCCACTGAAGAAATGATTTCCAGCACCGCTACAGTCATCATTGAGGCGTCGAAACCATTCCACCCAATCGACCCTCGTTAACTCGCCTCCGGGCGGTCTGAGATCTTCCTCTCCACTCTCAGATAGATCGTGGCCCCCGGAA
Organism: Tylopilus cervinicoccineus; assembly: GCA_038094635.1. NCBI lineage: Eukaryota > Fungi > Basidiomycota > Agaricomycetes > Boletales > Boletaceae > Tylopilus > Tylopilus cervinicoccineus. Next base: position 16,101 of record JBBPUK010000032.1, on the reverse strand, counting down.
CGCGCAGCTCATTCCCCGGCGTATGGTCGCGTGTCCAGTTTATCAGACCCACAATCAGATATCCTATCTCAGCATGTCCGGACTGGCGACCCTCTAAAACCTCCCAGAGGGATCCATGACCAATTGATTGCGCTCGGTACATCTTCCGCGGTAGAGGATGTGATGCCGGAAATGACTTTGAACCATCTTCGGCGGTAGGCAGCTGGCTGGAGATTGTTGGTTTACGTTGGTCTGACCCCTCGGGTCTATTGATAGATATGTGCAAACCTACGAATATGATAGAGCAAGTCTGGCTTCTGCATACGCCAGCAACGCTTCGTTTGCATATCGCGCTTACCACATTGTCCGAAATATCGGTGGAAGATCCCAGTCCGTGTGGGCGGCCTCACCCCGATGCGTCTGTGAGTCTTACTCGTATTGCAGCATCTCAGAGTAACTGATACCGCAGTATCTCGATCTACAGGTCGGGCCCGTTTTGACGTAGCGACAACGCTACTAGCGCTCCCTCGCCTTCACTCAAACGGCCCAGATTCGGGCATTGCACAAATCGAATACGACATGCTCTATCTTGGGGCGAAGCTTGGGATGTTTGTTGTCTGTCGCGTGGTGGATTCCACCAAGACGGTCGTACACAATTTTATCCTACAAAGAAAGAGGTTGATGTAGAGGATGCAGATGTCGAGGGCATTTGGCCTTTGACGGCCACCGCGCACCAAATTCTTGTCTTGCAAGTATGAGTACTACTAGCAACTGACGCCTGATGCACGTTTGTTAGACTGGATCGATGGCCAAGTTCTCGCGTTGATCTTCCTGGATTCAACCTCTCACGCGGATCCCGGAACTGATGCCTGCGGTTGCACCGCCTACCGACTACGTCTGCAGCCATGTGGGCGGCAGCCAGCACGCTTGTGTGCTGCGACACGCTCGCCCGTTTGGCTCGGGTCTCGTTGGAACTCGACAGACATGCTGCAGGAACATGCGCCGAGAACGTACCGCCTCATGCGCGGACCGTGCTCCGGCGTTGAAAGGAAATCACGTCCAGGTGTAGGGAAAAAAAGAGCAACGGAGAGACAGAGAGAGAGAGAGAACTACACGACGGGTGATGATGTGAGGCTCAGGACGGAGGGAAAGGTGTCGATGCTGTTGCGAACGTCGGCAGAAACGTGTCGGCCCCCGCCAACGAGGCAATTCAAAGTCCGCTGTTGGTCCACTCTTTCTCCTTATTTTCGCTGCCAGAGTAGGCGCTCTCTTCGTTCTGCACCGGTCCATCCCGCATCCTCTCCTTCAGCCCTTCTCGGACTGGTGTCCTTCAAAACATTTTCCTCCTTCCTAGATGACGACCCCTCACGCTATAGCCTCATCCCCGGGGCATCATTCTCAGTCCACCACCACTTCGAACGGCATCGTGGGCAATCAGTACCGCGTTGGCAAGAAAATCGGAGAGGGCTCTTTTGGTGTTGTATTCGAAGGTAGGCCCATTCGCACTAACATGCTTGCGCTTCCGGAAGAACTCGACGGCCGACTGGCTGTGCGGTGGGAGCCGTCTCGATGTAGCAGGCGCTCGAGTTCTCCAGCGCGGAGATGACTGCTATTGCCCGTCCTGTGGCCTTGGAGTTGCACGAGTCCGCCCAAGTTGTACTAGATGGCCGCAAATCTGGCGCCATCGATGTCTCGTCGACGCAACATCCTCCTACTCTCTTACTTTTCTCTCATGATCATTCACCTTGAACTCAACTCTTCGTCTTCATAGGCACCAAGCTTCTCACAAATCAGCCCGTTGCTATCAAATTCGTAAGTTACCATTTTCCCGAGGAGACAACTTTTTGATCCGTGCTTTCTCAAGGAGCCACGAAAGTCCGATGCCCCCCAATTAAGGGACGAGTTCCGATCCTATAGAGCGCTCAACGGTACATGTGTGTATGTCTCATCCGTTCCTCTCCTCCGCGGTTCAAGCTGTGGTTTCTAGTGGGTGTTCCTCAAGTTCACCATTTCGGGCAGGAGGGACTCCATAATGTCCTCGTAATCGACCTACTAGGTCCTAATCTCGAGGATCTTTTCGACATGTGTGGACGCAAGTTCACCATCAAGACGGTATGCATGGCAGCAAGGCAGATGGTGGGTGGCCTTGATCACGTATCGCATTTTCATCTATGCACGCGCATTCGTGCATGCTCGTTGTCCTGTCTTTCTCTTGATTTTTACGCACATGTTAGTTGATAGACTCATCCTATCCTAGATCGCCCGCATTCAGTCAGTCCACGACAAGTCGCTCATTTATCGAGACATCAAGCCCGATAACTTCCTCATCGGCGTTCCTGGTACAAAAACAGCAAACGTTATTCATATTATCGGTGTGTATGCTTTCTTCTACCTGCCATCCTCCAATTGCATCTTCCCCGCGGTTTCACATTGGCCTTGATGATTTTGCCGTGATGGGGATCCCTGGCAGACATATATGTATATATATATATATATTTGGACTTGTTGATCTGATTTTGGGGCTATCCAGATTTCGGCATGGCGAAACACTACCGGGACCCAAAGACAAAGGTTCACATTCCTTACCGTGAACGCAAGAGTCTGTCCGGTACAGCCCGATACATGTCCATCAACACTCATTTAGGTCGTGAACAATCCCGGAGAGATGATCTAGAGTCTTTGGGTCATGTGTTTATGTACTTCCTTCGAGGTGGCCTTCCTTGGCAAGGGCTCAGGGCCGCGACCAACAAACAAAAGTATGAGAAGATTGGAGAAAAGAAGCAGACCACCCCGATTTCGGAGCTGTGTGAAGGCTTCCCAGGTGCGTTCGTTTTGGGTGCAACACGATGCCATTACTTTTTCCACGAGGGCATGGCGATGGTGACCCTTTCTCTCGATACATTATGCCAATTACTATTTCTTGCAGAGGAGTTTGCTATTTACATGAACTACGTGCGAAAGCTGGGCTTTGAGGAATCTCCCGATTACGACTTCCTTCGCGAGTTGTTTGCCAAGGTTCTCAAAAACATCGGGGAACAAGATGATGGAATCTACGATTGGATGCTGTTGAACAACGGCAAGGGATGGGAGGCTGGCAATGTATGTGATTCGCTCATTGTCTCAAACCCTTACATAATAACTTCGTTTCCAGACGCCTTCTTCGTTATTAGCACAGGCACACGCAACTGCAACCGCGAACACCCCACATACACCTCGTCATCGTGATGCCAATCGCCGTCCTCGAATTCCGGTGGCTGATCCATCGACACCCTTAGTTCTTACTCCAACACCTGTTCATCATAAGAGTTCTAGACGACCCGGAACTCGCGAAGGCCATGGTGCGCGAGATTCGCTGACCCGCGGCGATGCCAATGCACAGGCCACGGCCGCTGTCAATAGACGAGTCAGCCAGACTCCGCGGGATAGTCCAGGACTTTCTCCTCATCCTTATGCGACCGTTCCCGCTTCGACGGGTTACCGGACCAATGGATATGGTAGGGTTTCACCAGCTCCCCCAGCGCAGGCGGCAGTGGGAATGAACGGTGGCCATGGCGGACGCGTAGACGGGTCCGATTCGTTCCTTTATGGAATTCAAACCAACGGTGGCAAGCAAGTCACTAATTCCCGAGAGGACACTACTGCTGGTACAGTTCGTCGCGATGGCCCGCATGCACGGATGGCCGTGTTCGAGAGCCAGATGCGTGGGGGCGATGACCTGGAGGACGACCGACACCCCAGGAAAAGGGGCTTGCTTTCTAGCCTATTCTGCTGTAGGGCATAGATTGTCCCCCCA
>JBBPUK010000031.1:115856-141083 GCA_038094635.1 Tylopilus cervinicoccineus | reverse complement strand
TAGAAGGTGACAAGGATGGCCTACGCTTACCCATGGGCGCGATGCACGGCGTTGTAGAGGGTACTGAGTTCAGCGTGCACTCCCATAACCGCTGCGGATCATTGAATCCGTCGCTGGACAGCTTCCGAGTGTATGAAGTACATCCAACTTGGTCCCTCGCCAGACGTAAAAGCATCAACAGGCGCGGTGGTCGAGGGTCTTGGGCACGCATTACACGATGGAACACGCGTACTCCTTTCCGAGTTCACATGAAAAAAACCTGTTCTTCTATTCTTCGTTATATTTTCTGCCGTCCCAGCTCCAATGAGCTCAACGAAATACCCATTAATGAGGGGCTCAATATCATCGAGGTGGAGGACTCCACATTGGCCGATATATCTGTCGGGGTGCACTCTCGAGCTGTGCGGGTGCAGACCCTCAACCAGCTTGCGCCTGGACCACCACGCCGTCCTGTGCTGGAAATAGAGAAAAAGGACAAGGAGCGTTCTGCACTTATCCTCGACGAGGCCGCACGTTATCACATGCATCTTCATCGTACGAACCCCGAAAATCCGTTCCGAAATCGACTTCACTTGGAGCTTTATCTCGTCGATCCTCAGAGCCAAAGACGTATGGGACAAAATCTTTTAATCAATGGAAAGGCTGATCTGGTACGCACGCTGAATGGTTCATACGCGGTTGTCCTCCGAAATGACTCTAGTAGCGATCTCTGGCCATATCTCGCGTACATGGATTCAAATGGGGTCGACATTCATCTTCTATATCACCCACAGTCATCTTCCGCAGATCCCACTCTCCCGAAGCACGGGAGTCTGGAGATAAAATTGAGGTCTCACTCTCTACCACGTCTCGACTCAGGCTTCTTGAAATTATTCGTATCGACTTCGTATACCTCTTTAGGATTCTTGGAGCAGAGTTCGACCCCCATCCAAACCTCACAACCCTCACAACCCGTTCCTCGGCTTCCTCAGCCTGGGTATGACGGGCAGAAATGGGACACCGCCCTCGCCATCGTCAATTTTTCAGATGTAACTCAAGGGGGGCTTCGAGGTCGCAATGAACGGGAGACATATCCGTGTTAGGAAGGTAGACTCACGAGCTGGACTCTGGGACGACTCCGATATATGTATGCCTCGTAGTTTAGAGACCTTTGTATCGAGTTCATATTTAATGTACCATGTGATGCACAGCCACGCCTTACTAGTCTAAGCCGATCACAAATCCAACTAGTGGTAGTGCACCACCAGGAATATATGCATGAAGCCTGAGGTTCAACATTCACCCCCAGTGCCATCTCAAGAGTCCGCCAGTCTTCTCAAGCGCCTTGCTGGCCCTTCTTCCACCAAGGCTGGGTCCGTTCCCCAGGGCTCCAACATAGTGGCTACTCAAAAGACTGACGTCCATATGATCCCGTCCAGGCTGCTTCAGGATCAAGACGAGATCAACCGCATCATCGCAGAGGCCTCGAAAGGCTCCAAATTCTACGAGGCAGGCGTCTCGCTCACGCGTTCGTGGCAAGTCGAGTGATCTTGTTCTTCCCTTGCGCCAATTCCAGAATGAGAAGAAAAGGGATAAAGAGCTGTCCGAGAAGATCGCCAAGATCCTCAAGCAGCGCGATGAAGCTTTGAAAGGAGTGGATGTCTGTGCGTGATATTCCTCGCCCTTTGCTACCGACTCCCCCACACGGGAAGCTAGGCGCGATAGAGAGACAAGTTGACCGCATCGTGAGCGAGAGAGATTGCACTCACGTATATGGTTTAATTGTCATTTCTGTCCACAGATTGAGGAGCTCGAGGAGCAGCGTGACCTCAGTCAGACCATCGTGCATGTCGACATGGACGCGTTTTATGCCAGCGTGGAGCTCCTCCATGATCCGTCTCTCAAAGGGAAGCCGTTTGGTGTACGTGTTCAAGTCTAGTCAACTTGTCTAGATGACGACGAAACATATGACCTCCAGGTTGGGGGTGGTGTGCTTTCCACTGCTTCTTACGAAGCACGCAAGTACGGCGTTCGTTCAGGGATGGCAGGTGAGAGAGTGAGGACGTTGCTTTCGACTTCTTGATCTAACTATGTCGTGTAGAATTTGTTGCCAGAAAACTCTGTCCTGATCTCATTGTCGTCAAGCTCAACTTTCAACGTTATTCTGAAATGTCGAAACGGTGTATGAGAATCTTTCGAATCTATGACCCCAACATGCTTGTTGCTGGCTGCGACGAGGGGTACCTAAAGTAGGTATCATGACCATGAATTACGCTGACCGACTTAAGCACGAAAAGCATAACACAGTACTGTAGAGACCATCAGATTGATGCAGAAACGTGCGTGCAGGAGATGAGGGTCGCTGTTTATGGTGAAACACAACTAACGGTGAGTGCTGGCATTGCACCTAACAAGGTTTGTGGTCGCCATGCACTGCTGTCCCTGAGCCGACACGGACAAGTATTTAGATGCTAGCAAAGGTTGGTGAATAGACATTTCGCGTTTGTCAGTGATCATTCGACGTTATACAGATTTCCTCGGATAAAGTACGGACATCTCATGACAGTGGCAGGGATTTGTTCAATGTCCCTTATAGAACAAGCCTAACGGACAATACTATCTCCCCTTCGACCGCGATTCCATTAAAGCATTTATATGTGACTTACCCGTACGTAAAGTGCCAGGGGTAGGCAGAGTACATGAGAGACTCCTCGATGCCATCGGTATCAAGGTACTCTTAGAAGCTGGTCCTGACCGGTTGTTGACTGCCTACTTACCACGACTTTCAACTGCTCTAGAATTGTGGGGACATTTATACCCACAGAACAACGCTATATTTAATGGACAAGCAGTTCGGACTACGATTTCTATTAAGAACTTACCTCGGGATTACTTCTAATGTAGTCGAGGCAGGGAGACGAGAAGAACGGAAGAGTATAGGTGCAGAGAGGTGATTATCCACTGCCCATGTGTTGTCCGGATGCTGAGTAAAGTATCAGAACATTCCGCGCGTTGAGTGATAAACAGATGATCCTTTCGAAGCTAGAGGATGTTGCCGACGAGCTTGCAAGAGACATGATGACGGGCGGATGGACGGGAAAGACAGTCACACTGAAGTATAAATTAGACACTTATCAAGGTAACAGCCATTTCCCTGTCAACTTTGGATTCTGCTTGAGATTGACGAGTTAAATTCGAGTCTTCACTAGGGCGAAATCGTTCGACCGCTGGGTTAGCCAGAAGAAAGAGGATCTTTTTGCAGTAAGACGATCATTATCTGAGTTTTGCGGCTCCTCTGATGGATGGTGACCTTCCAGGTCGGCAAGGAGCTCTTGCTTCCAGAATTGCCGTTGACGATACGATTGATTGGGCTCCGAGTAACAAAACTCAAGGATCTGCATGCAGCAGAGCCCACGGATGGGATCAAGCGTGTGAGTCCTGGCAAGATGTGAACGGGATAACACTCGAATTCGCCTATCTAGTTCTTTGAAACCCCAAGTTCATCACGGAAGAAGGCAAAGTTGGAGGTAGACTTGGGAGAACCCGAACTTGAAGAGGAGGATTCAATGCCAGGATTCTACGAGGGGGAGGAACTCGAGCCGGAACATCTAGGTCACGATGACCCCACCATGGAAGATTCCGACTATGCACTAACGAAATCGTATTCCAAACCGCGCTCGGGTAGTATTGATCGTCAACCTTTGGAGACGAGCTCCAAGGACATGCCGGGATCGAGTCTTGTTGGTCAGGAGCAGGTGGCGACGATGGCAGAACAACATACCTGCCCTATCTGTAGCAAGCAACTGAAAACTGATAACCAGGGACTCAATGCTCATATTGATTTTTGCTTGAGCAAGGGAGCTATCCTAGAAGCGCAGGCTGAGGCAAGTAGTCCGAAGAAACTGGGACAAAAGCCGGCGAGTACGAGCAAGAAGCGGAAGCACTGATTGGTGGAGTCACGTGACGATTGAGTAGAAGTATTAGTACTACGTTTGTCCTATGTCGAGAAAATGAAAGCATGCAGACATGTCGCGCCCTCCACAACTCGCCTGTGTCTGCACGGATGGGTGCTAGCACTATACGCGCCTGCTCAAGAGCCAACTTCCTTGCAGGCTTGGACCATGGAAGAACACTCGCGAAAGTTGCCACTAGTGAAGCCCAATCAATACAAAGGCTTGAGTTATCTGCTCGTCGAAAGCGCATATATAAATTGTTGCAGAATACTGCGTCTCTCCTGCCAAGAACGCTCTCTACTGCAGACAGCGCGGCAGGACCGGACTCGGCCCTTTTCTGGAGCAACGTGCTCGGAAAATCCATCACCGAGCTGAGCTCCAGTCCGGGCTTGCCTCTGAAGGCTACCATTGCTGGTAGGCGCCCCCTGTGACTGTGACTGTACATCCCACTCATTCTGGATTGTTGTCTCCTTGATCTCTTCCCGACTGATCCAGTCGCTGGTTTCGACAAGTGGGCTTGTACAAGTGACTTGGTTACAGCACTCTTGGAAGACCCCTTCACTTCTGATCCTACATATAGCGATATTTTGCGCAACCGGTGGAAGAACGCGCCCAGCTGTGTAAATGTCGAGTAAGCCCCACTGTCTTCTACCACTCGACTAGTGTCACACGAGGCCAACAATAGGTATGGTAAACCCAATGCATTTGCTGGAGAGCTCTCCAGTCCCTCCCACTGGCTTCAGCAATTTCCACATGCCATTCGACTCATCGAGCTTCCCGAGCTTTCCTCCTTGTCCAGCATCAGCGACGAGACAGACAACCTCCTGCTGAACAATGACGTCCTTTTGTTACTCTGTGATCCCATCACCACTCCTCTCTCTGTCCTCGCTAGGCGGACCCAGCACCTGCTCAACAAGCCAAACACCATCCTCATACTTACATCAGGCTCGAATTCTGACTCCCATCGTCAGTTCGTTTCTCAGGCTTTGTATAGTATGGGTTGTCAACCCGGACATGTTCTATTCGTTGATCCTAGGCAAGCGCTGGATGCGGTCACTGTCTTACAAGCCAGCCCAGCATCACCATCTGCGATTGACAAGTATCAAAGAGACACCCTCGGTTCTCGAATATCTACCATTGCTGTAGCCATCAACGAGATATTCAGTCCAGGGGCTACGTCGGAGACACCTTTGCTGGATCTTCGGCAAGAGACTGCGCTCTCACAGGTCGGCAGTTCTCTTTCTGCAGGCTTCCGCTCACTGGAAGCCACCAAGAAAGACACTGATCGTGTGGCTAACATGGTTGAGGAACTGTCGTCTGGAGTACAGAGAGTCCGAGAAAATGCAAGACGTGACGCACTCGGCGAGCCGGGCGAGGACAACAAGATCGAAAAGGCGCTGTCTCTGAGTATGAAGGAGATGAACACACTCTTGGCATCTCTCTCGTTCTGGAAGATGGTCTGGAGGGTTGATGAGATAGAGGGGCTTGTTTCTGCTGCAATCCAGGGACAGTGGTGCAAAGAGCTCGAAAATCAGGCGAGGCCTTTGGTTGAGCTGATAGACGGGATTCAAAGCTTATCTTCGAAACTAGCTCATCCTACAAACTGGTCGCTTGGAATCCACGCAAAGCAATCTGTCTAGCTCTGCATTCAGTCTCCTCTTCGCTGCCCCTCTTCATTCACCCGTCCTCAAAAATCAATTGCAACAGCTAACGCATTCGCCTACGCATGTTCTCACGCCAAGTAGTCTAACAGAGCCGATCCACAACCGCCGGAGCCAGCTAACCCAGTACACGACCACAAAGTTGCAGAGGGAATCACAAGGTGCTGTCATTGGTGCATTAGGTGGGATACTAGGAGGTGCAGGTCTAGGATGGTGGTTAGTGTTCGGTGAACATGTTCTCAACCTCGGGGTAGGAACAGAGGTGGGGACAGCGATAGGCTCAGGTGCGTTGCTCGCGGTGGGCAGCATCCGGTGGGCAGTGGGGAAGTGGGAACGGGCGAAGCGGAGATGGGTGCAGGATTCGGCAAGGGTGGGGGAAGGCCTGACGCGCGATCTTCAAGTACGCGTTTGCACGTTGTGTCTGTCGTAAACGATTGCTGATGACGCTCGTCCACAGAGCACTATCCAGCGGACAGTGGATGACAAAGTAACCATTGTGGCTTGGACAGCGTGCAGGGGCATGCGAGGTCTGATCGACAGACGTCACGCTGAGATTAGCCAACTGCACGGGGAACTCTGCGATCTAGATGCCCAACTCCATGTGTGCACCCGGTCTCCTGCATCATGGACAGGGCAAAGTGCACGCTCTGTGGAAGTGGATAGAGAGTAGATGAGCATTGCTCCGTAGCGACAGATTGGCGGTGGTATACAGGATGCAATAGATATTCCCCTCCCATCTAAAATCGTGTGATGGTAATCGTTGGTATGGGACCAGGCTGTGGAGATCTGTTTACACGGCTGGGCGGTGAGGTCGTTGCAGCATCCTCAGATTCGCTGTCGTCTCCAATACCAAATAGTTCTTCACGTTCGTCCCAGACATCCGCGAGGCGATCGGCTTTGGGTGTCTGTGTCTTGGACGGCAACGAAGACTTTGCTGAGGAGCCAGTAGGCTGAAGGGTAAAGAGAGGGAGGAGCTGTGTCCCCGATGGACCAGCCTCGTCGTCCGAGTCATCTTCTGGATCCAAAGTGTCGTCGGTGTTCAGAGGTCGGTACAGACGGGCGATCTGAAGCATGCTGAGTCGGTCAACGAGAGGCAGAACGAGATTGACTCTTACTTCTCTCCTGGAACGATAGTGTTTCTCGACATGATACGCAATGTAAAGGCCGATCGCTGAGCCGACGATATTGGCCTGGGGAAGCAAGGCTGTAAGCGAGCACGGCCGCGAGGCTGACGCAAAGCACGGACCAGTACGTCACCAAAGTCGAAACGCTTGTGCTGGTGCGGCTACGTGAGCGGGGGTGATCGCGGAGGAGTCAAAGGACGTACGGGTAACATGGACTGCACGACTTCACTGACGAACCCGCCAAAGAAGAAGCACACGACGGCAGTGAATAACAGGCTGGCATGGCGCCAGAACCAGATCCGTCTAGCATCCCTAGAGAACGACATGTTGAGACTGGGGTGTGTCTGAAGGAACGACGGGGGATGCGCACTCCTCGACGTCGAAGATGAAGTAGAACACTGCCGTGGCGATGCAGAAGCAAGTGAGGTGGAGAAACTTGTCGTTCAGCGGCAGAGAGCGGGGGACGTTGGTGAAGCCAAGGAAAGCAAACAGGAGCATGACAGCAAAGGTGAGGAGCAGGAACCACTGCAGGAAGCTGAGCACGACCCGGGAGAGCGAGGCAGCATGGACGCACCGGTCGTAGGCGGACGGGGAGGTTGTACTTTGGTACGGCCACTCTGTGCGACCTCATGATGGCCTTTGAGGCCTTGTTGGCGAGTCTGCGGACATTGTTGCTCGGGGAGCGGTTGGCCATGGCCGTGTCGCTGGGCACGCCGTGGACGAAGAGGAAAGGTCTGTGGAGAACGTCTCTGTCAGCCATGTCGACCTTGTCCTCCTGCGCCATCTCCGACGCCCTCGTCAGACTCGGGTCCCCACACGGCGGCCACGTCCCCGACATACACATCCTCTCCCCAGACCCCCATGTTCGCATATCTGGTCCCGCTTATACCGTCCAGATGGCCCTTGCCTCAGACCAGACAGCACCAAGGCTCGCCGCCCACGTCGTAGACACCGCACCCCCCAGGTCAATCGTCGTCATCGACGCCCCTCCACGTTCAGTGTTCCCCCTGCCCGCTCCTCAGTACCAGTGCTGACCCACTCTCGCATCAGACGCAAAGAGCGCCGTCTGGGGAGGCCTCATGACCGCAGGCGCTCAAGCCAGGGACGTCGCTGGCGTCGTCATATCTGGCCGGTGCAGAGACCTGGCCGAACATCGTGCTGCAGGCTTCCCGGTGTTTGCACGCGGACACTCGACTCTTGGACAGTCACCCCTTCTTCGTCCCTCGGCTGTCAATGTTCCTCTCGTCATCCAGCCGCATGACAATGCGGACGGTCCGGACGCATTCCCGCCGGTCACCGTCGAACCTGGTGACTGGATTGTCGCGGACGAAGATGGCGTAGTCTGTGTTCCCAAGGACGTGGTGGGCAAGGTGATAGAGACAGCCCAGATCGCAAGAGAGGTAGATGCCAAAGTACTCGAGGACATCAAAGCAGGCAAAGGCGTCCAGGCATCATTCAAGTTGCACAGAGGACATTGACCCACCCAGGGGCTGACCATCTCCTTGGAATATAGTCTGGATTTTACTGGCATATTACAGGAAGGATATGTATCGAGTACAGAGTACACCGGGCCATTCCGTCAAATCCAGCAGTACAATAAAAGTAACACCTCCCACAGCGACAAGTGTGTGGAAAAGTCTAGTCAAACCCACCCATCGTCTAGCATCTACTCTTAGCATAAAAACAGGACGGGCTCACGGGCCTCTGCGTAGCGTAGTCACGTATGCACACCTACTTTCATAGACAGACTGGTCCTAAGCGTATGGATAGCAAAGCGGATACCATTGTGGAAAGCCCAGAGGAGAGACACTTGATCGATCTCGGTCAGCGCATCCCCCCGAATTCATGCAGAACCGACTCACGAAGCAGAATAGGAAGCCAAAACAGCACGAGCATCCGGTCGTCTGCGTAATGTGTCAGCACCAGTGAATAGAAAATCACCGCCATACTCACGTTTCTTTGCCGTATGAGCGCGCGCTTTCATGGGGATATATTCGTAAGCGTCGGCATCCGATGCCGGCGTCAAGGTAGCCTCGTAGCCCACACGTCTGGTTGGGCGTTCCAATACATTTGGTGTCCGGTGAGCAGTAGACTCGAGGCTAGACTCTTGGAGTTCCGTTGTGTTCACCACAGGCTGTTGCATTCCCGTCTCTTCAGTCTCTCTCGGGGTATACATTGGAGGGGCCTCGTCCGTTGGCGGAGGACGGAGAGTTGCAGCTGCAACAGCCTCGGCTATCCATTTCTCCCAGGTCGCCCGGGGTTCTTGGGGTATACTGTACCCAGCCGGCCGCGGGTCAGTCTCTGTGTTACCCTGGAGCTCGTCACGCGAGCCATCCCGCTTATCGCTCAGGAACGACGGCCAGCCAGGCATCGGCACGAACACAGGGAACACCATCGGTATCTGTGGTAGTGCAGACCAAGGAACAGCAGGCATCTCGGGTAGATGAGGCAGTGGGAGCTGCGGTATGGTGGGTATGATACCTTGGGGTGCTGAAATTTGGGCGAGTGTCCGTTGGATCATAGCAACAAACGAGGCAGCTTGCTTCTCATCGGAAGTGTGATCAAGTTTCTGTGGTATGTTTTCGATTTTGTCCAGGGTTTGCGGAGGGTGTGATGCCTGACAGCATTCCTTCTCGGGTTGTTCGTGGTTGTCATGAGGTTGGCGGGGACGGCGGCGAATACCACGGGAGGTGTATCTCCGTTTGATCGCAGCAGTCGTCACGTCGTCGTCACTTTCCACGTCTCCCAAATGAGATTCGCTATCTTCTTCAACCTCTAGACTGGCCTGAAGCACATTGTCTTCCAAAGCTACATGGTCAACGATTCCCTCAAAGAAATCGGACGGTGCCGTGTCTTGAGGTGTCTTTCCGAGAGCATTGACGATGTTCAAGTCTGCGCCAGCAGCCACGAGGAGTCGAGCACACTCCTTTGACTGGACCAAAACAGCGAAATGGAGGGCTGTATATCCATTGCGATCACGGACATCCACGTCAATGCCGTGCGCGATGAGGAACATCACTAGAGAGGCAAATTTCAGGAATACCGCGAGGTGGAGTAAGGTCTGCCCGCTTGATGTAGTGTGAGATATGGCAGCTGCGAGAGGCATGCCAGAACGCTTCTCAACAGTGACATCAACGAGTGACAGGAACTTCACGACGGCAGCCTCATGGTCATGCTTCTCTCCAAAGCGTAAGAATAAAAGAGGCCGGATATCATGGAGAGATGGCGAAGCAAGTTGCATGATATCATCTGCGGTGGAGTTGGGTCCAGAAGGCGAGTCCTCAGCACCTGTAGACCCAACTATGCGCAAGGCAATGTTCTTTGCGTCCTCAATTTTCCCGGTCATCTTGAGACCGACCACCTGCAGAGCAAGCTCCATTCTGGAATACAAGTCACGAAACGTTTCGAGAAGAGTTAGCTCACTTACAAGGCACGGTCCGATTCATCCGTGTAAGTGAAAAGAGAGGGAAGGGTGGAGTTCTTGGTGTCGTCGAGACCTTTGAACCACACCGCAACAATGCCGGGAGCAGATCGGGGAGGCAAGATGCAAAGCAGAGTGTTGTCACTCCATCTCTGGGTCGAACTAGCAACGACATCACCGAATACGCAGTTAAACTGAATTGCCGGATGGAAGTTTTCGCCGAGAATGGTTACTTCTATGCCACCGTGGGTTGGACCAGACGATGGGATAAGGCGGTGGATCTTTGGCAAGGGAAGTGATGTGATGGGTGGCGGGGAACTTGGGTTAAAGAAAAGAAAGGGCATGGGTTGAGGAGGAACGAGAGTAGCAAGGAGTTGTGAAGCTTGTGTTACTGGGGAAGTATCAGGAGAAAATATGTCAGGGGGTGGAGGAAACTGTGATGTTGGGATGGTGGAGATGCCATTCGGAGGCCCAAAAATAGCAGCACCAGAAACACTGGCAGGAAGAGAGGTAGAAATAGATCCGCTCGGGTTAAGCGCGGATAGAGACTCTGCGTCTGCTACGAAAGCTACAGGAGGCTGAGAAGCCGGTACGGGACTTGGGGATTGTGGAAGCTGCGATGGGGTTGGCGATCGGGTGTTGGGCCCTGTGGAAGGGCGCGTAGCAGGAGAGTTGAGAGAACTAGTGATGCTAGCCTCCCTCAAGAATTTGGACTGGTTGTTGCGACTGGTCACATCATAGGGTTTAGAACGTGTCTTTGGTTGACCTCTACCATTTCGAGATGGATGTTTCAAGGTGGGAGAATTATCCGTGGGGGACACAGCGGAGTGCAAGCTGGACCAGTCAGCCTGCGCCTCCACAGGGGTAAATGGAACGACACTCGACTTGATGGTTGATTTGTGATCATCAGTAATCATAATTGGGGGTGTCATACCCGTGCCAACCAGGCGGCCATTGTAGTCCATCATCGTGAAGTGGATATTAAACCCGACCTTCTCGCGGTGGTGCCTGCAGTAACAAGTGATTCGAACAGGAAGCACAGCAGATCCGGCAGAAAAATCAAGCACGTCAGGGCAATTGAATTGAATGATGCTCGTCGTGTCTTCCTTAATACTTCTCTGGCGCTCGCAACCATCTTCAGGAGTGTCTGAATCTGAACGAGCTGGCCGTACACGAGCTGCAAGTTTGCGAGCTACACGTTTTGCCTTGACAAGAGGCATGTCAGGAATACAAAAAGTGCGACCCTGAAGCCATACCTCTCTGTTCCTGCAACTTCCGCAGCTAACGACAGGGTTATGGGGGGCTGAAGCACACGTTACGCTCGCAGTGAGGTGAAGGATGTCCAATGGCGCGGGGTCTTGCTGCGCGTTAGCACCAAAGTAAGAATTACTGATGAAAGTCATTCACCTATTTTACCTTCCCTTCGGGTACGTCTCTTGGTAGAGGTGCCGGGTGGAAGTTTGAGCCATTTCCAGGAGCCGACTCTATCATACTTGTGTTGTTCCCCGGCAGAGGTACTTGCATGTGCGAGGTCGACAGCAACGCGCACCTGAGTCTCGACGCGCGACTTGGTACCGCTCTCAGGAATGTTAGGTGTTAATATGGCAAGGCTGATGGGCGATAAGGCGGCGAAATGAGATGTGGATAGTAACGTACTTGTAGCAGGACTCTCTCGGGGGATAGACAACTCTTCGAGGAATAGAGGCCGGGTCTCGCTTGCATGTCCGCACGACTGGAGGAGGCACGATCGAGGTGGAGTGCATTTGCGAGAGAGAGGGGATGGAAAGGCCAGACTCATGAACGGATCGTCGAAACGACATGCGAAGAGGCTCAGACAAGACTAGCTCCTGCTGGGTGGCATCTGAAGGTTTACTCGTATTCTGGGGCGGATTTTCCATGCCCGAGCATGCGGAGCTGCAGGAAAGCGACATGAGCTAAAGAAAGGGAGACACATAGGTATGCATACTCGTCATAAGCGTGTTCCTGGATGATATCGTCGAGCTGAAGCATGCGCTCGTCGTCCGGCTTTTGGGGGTCACCGTCCCAGACTGCGATAGCGGATACGCCTTTGGCAATGGGTAGTGGCCTGTACCAAGCAGGGAGTTCACCGTGAATGGTCACATTGTGGGGAACATCGGACATTTCTGGTGTTTCTGGGGACGATGAGCGAGAGTCCATTGTTGCTGCGGTCGTCGTTGACATCGACGCCGACAACGACGAGCTCGACGACGGACGTGACGCGGAACTGCAGGCAGTGTGAACAACACGACAGCGGAAAAGCTGGGCTCAGACGGACCCCTGCCACCCTCCCTCACGTGGACCCCGGGGATGCTGTTTACACGATACTTTTCCGTCCCCCCGCGTGTGCGGCTTGATTTCGTCCTCCCATGAAGCGCGGTGCAGACAGACAGCTCACGAAAGACGGTCCCGACGACGACGACGACGACGACGACATCCAGGTCCGTGCGCTGCTTGTCCCTGGCATCCTTGTCGCTCATGCACACTAGGAAATACAGGACCCTCAGGGCTTTCAAAAAGCGGACGAGGCTACCCTGGCCAGGAGACAGTATGTCGTTCCGACACTATCGTCCATACCACGTAACTGACCGTGTTTCAGAATACGCGCTTTGCCCAAGCGTGTATTAGCTGCTTCGAAGCCATCATCTCTCAATGGGCTGCCACCAGTTCCTGCTCACGATGTAGAGAAAACTGTGAGTGGGATGGTATTTTCTGACTATAACTCCTCATATCCTATCCAGGAGGCTATTTCTCAGCCCAAGTTCGGGGGTTTCGTTGGTTTTGGGGCAGGAGCTTCCGCGTCCAGTTCGTTCACCTTCACTGCCCAGCCGATAGCCTCCTCTGCTTTCGACACTGAATCCAAACCCGCACAACCAAACCCCGGCTCCGTGTCATCATTTATGGGTGCACCTAGACCCGCCCCATCGGACTCCGTTGCATCTCCAGAACTCGCAACATCTACCTCTATACTTGCAGAAGAGGCGGATACCGTTGCGTTTAAATATTTCAAGTCTCTCCGAGGTCTCAATGTCTCCTTCCTTTCCGCAATTTCGAACGCAGTCGAGAAGGACCCATTCTGTGACGTCGCCAACTTAGTAGAGTCTTACAAGAACCTGCGGACTACAATTCAGTCTGAGTTTGACCGCTCCTCACAGCCATCCACAATCCGTGGTCCCGACACAACCAACTCTGTCCCCATCTTTGGCACCAAGGCACCGATGAGCTTGTTTCCCATGTCCTCCGTAGGGTCGACCGAGGCATCTTCCAAACTTCCCTCCACCAGCGAAAGTGGTACAAAAGCCGGTGGCTTCACGTTCCCGCCCTTTGTGCCACCCTTGAGTTCCGCATCTACACAATCGCCTTTCGGACTTACTCCCAAGTCGAGTGAATCATCCACGTCTTCATCGTCCATTGCCCCCGAACCTCCAAAATCTGCCTTTACATTCGCTACCTCAAGCACACCTATTGCCATCTCGAGCCTGCCCCCCACTAGCGGTTTTTCACTCGCTCCTCCCTCGAGCATCGAGGATAATACATTCAAATCGGTTCCCGTGTCCTCGAGCCATGAGACTGAGGGTTCACCCGCTAGTTCATCATCACGACCAGCTTCGACCATACCTGGCCTTGGTTCCAGTATCGTGACAAATGTTTTTGCCACAACCAAACCTACGAGCCCATTTGGCACCTCTGATGCAACATCTAAAACCATGTCAGTATTCGGCAGTACGACGTTTGGAAACAGTAGCGCGACCGAGTCTGGTAGACCGTCACCATTCAACGCATCTCAATTTGATAGCAAGGGTAGTTCCAAGGTTGCCACCGCTCTTTTTGGTAGTGCGACGGCGACATCTTCCTCTACGTCGACGAGCATCTTTCCGTCTGCTTCTGACAAACCCGTCAGTTTCTTTGGCAGTGCCTCCCCGCCCAAAACTAGCGCATTCGCTTTTGGAAAACCAGGTGGAAGTATTGGCAATCCCGTAGGCTTTGGATTCGGTGGTTCGTCGCTCAGTACTGGCGATACCACGATGTCAGGACCATCGAGTTCTGGACTCAATTTTGGGACATCGATGAAACCCAGCGAAAGTTTGTTCTCTCCACCTATGTCATCCGAGTCGACTCCGCAGCCTGAGGCGGAAGGCAACGAAGAAGGTGGAGAAGATGAAATGGCGAGACTGTTACCTTCACGTACCCATGATGAGGAAGGTGAGGGTGAAGAAGATGAGGAGACAATGCATGCAGTGAGATGCAAAGTCTATCGACTATTCAAGTCTGAAGATAAAAGTGAATGGAAAGATCTTGGAGTCGGTTCGTCCTCCCTGTCTTAGCCTGAGTTAGCGATCGTGACGTATGGACCTTTGCAATAGGGATGTTCCGATTGAAAAAGCACAAAGAAACCAACGTTCGACGCGTTCTGATGCGGAATAGCAACACAGGCAGAATTCTTATTGTCCGTATATGATGTTCATTCCCCTTTTTCTTTTTTCTTTTTTCCTTATCGTCTTCTCGACAGAATTTCCGGATACCCGGGCGCCTCAAGCCTACGTTAACAAAAAGTGCAGTTGCGTTCGTTGGATATGAAAACAGCACACCGGCATCCTTCAGTGTCCGGGTCAAAACTGAAGAGCAAGCTAGAGATCTGAAACAGGCATTAGAGCAAGAAATCGCCGCCACCCAGGGAACGGAGTAGCTTCATGCCTGGTTTGTTTCAGGACTCGTTTTGTCATTTTGCATAACATTACAAATATTGCTACATCCTGCCTACTATTCCTATGAACCGATAAGTAACATTTGACCTTGACTACTAACCCACGAGCCCTGTGCGCCTATTTGGCATTCAAGTGACTTTGTGCATTGTGCCATATTGAGTTGAGAACAAAGGCCTCGCTGAGAAGGAGTTCAACTTCATGATCACCCCAGTCTTGGGTTGGGGGGGATTGAAGAAACATAATTATGCCCTACATCAAAGGTGTATGCGTACCGAGCAAGGTACAAGTGCTTCTAGACTCACTTGAAAGTCCATTTGTCGAAGTCTCGCGCTCCACTTGACAAGAAAGGCAGAACAAACGTAGAGGTGGAATTGGGAAAATGCGTCGGCCCCCTCCGCCTAGTGGAAACCATTGGTCGGCAAACCAAGATAGAGAAAGTTTGCATACTGACCAAGTATGTATCCCACATGCGTATTGTATTCTGCACACTGATTTCTCGCATGAGCAGACAATTCATCCAGCGGAATGCAAACTGCATAAATTCGACGTTTTGAGACTCGAGGTGTGCGTAAAGCGGTGCTGTCGTCGTAAGTACGTAGAGTGCTGCCAAGAGGAAAGTTGGACAAACCATCGATACGCGCCACAAGCTCCGACATGCGTTTTACGCTACGATGGATGCCTGGTTGGGCAGATATGTAGTTGTCTTGTATACCATCCAAGAGTCGGGAGAGACACCAGAATGAATCAGCTTCGACGGCATTTAGGATATTTTCTGGGAGGAGAGAGGTATCAAATTGTTCTGGATCCGTATCTTTCAGAATGCGTAAGAATCAAGAGAACAGGACAAGAACCGCGGCGAATGGCAAACTTGCCAATGTATGCTGAAAGAAACACCTGAAAGAAAGGAGTAACAAGGTCGTTTATCCCTTGAACATATCCGCTCGCCGGATGGCGTATGGCCCAAACGTAGAGTATCCGCTCAAGACTCTACTTGCAGGGATGTCAGAAAAGCCCGACAACAGGTGAAACCCGCGTACACGCTGTGTGGACGCCTGCATCCAGAGACACACGCCAGGTCGCGTGCGAGGAACGTCTATCTCAATTTGATGCCAGATTTGTTGGTCAATGCCTTGGCGGTCTCGAGCGAAGGCGAGCTCAACCAGAGAGAGGTACTCTCCCCGTTTTCGGGCGAGAGTAGCTGCACGCATATTTGAAGGAAGGGGTATATATCCCTTGGGGAGACATGTCAACCAACCGATGCCCGGAAAGCAAATGCAACACACGAGAAGTATCGGCCAAACAATGGGTCTAAGGTCAGTCGGTGTCCCAGACCATGCAAGCTTTCGGAGATCCGCTAAACAAACATCGTCAGGTGGCGACTGAGTGCTGGTAAATCACTTACAGATGTTCAAGTCCTCCTTGCCCAAGCAATCGATGAATTTCAAGCGTCGGTTACTACGAATAGACGATTCTCGAGAATGTTTCCCGGTATCACCCGCACGGTGGGATAAACCATCATTATTACTAAGGGATGGTTGAGGTGAAGATAGTTGAGGGAGCCTACGAAATGGATCTATTCGTTTACTTAGAGGAGCGTGATGACAGCAAGGCCTCATCTATACCGTTCATTATCTCCTCAGAATCAGATTTGACCGAGCCTCGCTCTTGCCTAATTTTGTTCGCAGTTCCAGGTTCAACAATTTCTGGATCAAAGTCACCCATGATCATGTCACCATCGACATCGGCATCTTTGTGGGCGTCGGAAGACCTGGAAGCCTTCCCATCCATGGTATTTTGAGAGGTGCTTGGCTTTCTGACCATAGTCCATCCGCCTTTGGTCGAGGCCGGCTGGCCCGACTCGGACTTGGGAGGATATGAACTTGGGCTTGGGGGACTGAGGTGGGTGTAAGACTGCGCAAGCGTCGACGAGGAGGAGTTTGTGGATGCCTTTGGAACAGGCTTGGGTGCTGTCGCGACCGAGGGCTGTCGCTTTGGTTGGGTATTTGAGGAATATCTCCACGAGTGCGCGATCGTGGAGTGCCGTGGAGATTCCGAGTCGGATGCGCTATCCCAGACGTCGTCCTCGGCCCAGTCCATGTTTGAATTGGCGGTGAACGAGGGGTGTATTGCGATGTGTGGACGCGCTGGGGGAGGCCTTGCCGCCATCGCTCTCGACGGTGAGCAGCGCTGGTTTGCCGTCGCTGATCTACATTAGTCGTGGGAAGATGAGGTTTCTTTTATCACGATTACGTAACGCTTTCCAATGGGGACCCACGAATGGCAGAGGTGCATGCACCTCTGCCCTCCGACTTGGAAAGAGTAGTGCTATCCAGACAGAATGGTAATTGCAGGTTTTAGTAACTGGGTGGTGTGGGCCACAGACGATGCGGAAGACCGTCTGGCTGCCAGCGATGACACCTCAACTGCCAGTGATCGTTTAATGCAAGTGCAAGTGCACTTGAACGTCGTGATCGTCCAAACCAATCTGTTCACTCCAAGGTTGCTAGTCCACCTCGATGTCATGCTGATCAGTCTTCAAGGTGCACAGTGGTGGCATCATCATACCATCACTGATGACACATGTCCACCTCCTGGCTGGCCTCCGTGCGCCTGATGGGCTCAGCGATGAAATCGTCGCGAGCGTAAATGAGCGGCGTAGTAACGACATCATCGTCGCCTGTGAAGATCCTTGTGGGTTTCTCTCGGCGATGGTGACGCCGCGCGGTCCTGCATCTTCTCAAACCCTCGCCGAGACTTGGAGCTCGAAGCGATCAACGCAAGCAATAGGACAGACGGATACAATAAGTAGTATAGGTTACACACGCTCATACGGTGCTGGTTCGCATCAAGAAATCTTCCTCTGACCAGCCGTAGTATTGCTTTAATTTCTTCCCAATATCCCTCAATTTGGTTGGCTGTATCGTCGAATCAGGGTGTGCTGTGTGCATTTTTATAAGCGTTCAGGTGGAATCACTAGAGATGCGGAGAAAAGCGCACGCTTATGAATGGTAATGGACTGCAGCACCCCCCTATATTATCAGCTTGATGGTAAAAATCAGTTAGAGAACTTACCCTGTCTTTTGGGTTCGGTGGGTCGAAGCGAACAGACGAACCTGCAGTACTAGGATCGTACTTGAATCCCATCTCTCGCATGACCTAGAATAATATTTATGATAGCACTAGACACGAAAAACCTATTTCAAGGCTCACCTTCACGAAATTATCCCATCTCAACGTTCCAACCTTCTCGTCCGCGTTTGTACGCATCAGTTGATGCATGTACTCGGACGTTTTTTTACCGAGTTTGGAAAACCACGTAAAATTCTTGTTGACGGTTGGATCATTTTCATCCTCTGTCTTCGTCTTGTCCTTCGAGCTGAGCTTCGAAAGGAAACCCCTTCTGTCCGAGAAGAGCGATGCATGGTTGGGACGCGATTTAACCTTCTCTTTTGGTGCACTCAGCTCCTGTAGGTAAGAGTGAGCGGACTGCGCGACCGTGGACTCGATAGGCAGTGAAGATGTTGACATATGCGCAACTGAAACGGACGAGGTATCAGATGCACGATTCGCATTCGAAAGTGCTTTGGCGGGAGTCTCGGAGAGCGTGTTTGAGGGAGGGCTCTTTTCTGGGGTCGAAATAACGGGAACAGGGTCCTCGTGGACCGTAAGCAGCTCGTTGTTCATTTTGTCCTTCTTTTTCTTCTTTGGCTTTTTCTTCTTCTTTTTACCCGCTATAGAGGGGGCATCCCCCTCGTCCTCTGCGTCCTCGACAGTTGCGCGATAGTATTTTGCTTCCTCGGGGGCAGAAACTGCGGACAGATATCAAGGTCGAGACCCACTCCAGCATTTTTCTACACACCATGTTGGTACTCCTTGCTTGGCATGTGCTGTGAAGTGTTACTGCCAGAAGCATCGGAAGTTTTAGTACGTGGGGCAGAGGTAGCAACCTGTCTTGCCAAAGCTTTAACAGCAGTCTTACCCTTCTGTCCGAAGGGGCCTTTTCGTGGTTCGGTACGTGTGGTAGAGCTAAGCTTTGGGTCCGAGCAAAACATGCGTCCTATGGTAATTGTTAGCGCATGTAGCTCTGGGATATGTTGTCTAGTCATCTTGCCTCTCAGTGACCCAAGGAGTTTCAAGAAGGGATTTCCCGTTCTTTCTTCCGCCAAAGTATCAAACTCGGGAACAGCTGTTTTGGGATCGAAGAACTCGGGTATTGCCATTGCGGTGTCCATTGCCTCCCTTAACATGGTCCGATGGAGCTCCTCGTCTTCCGAATCATAGACAGTCTCATCATCCTCACCACCACTTTCTCCCTCGTCGTTTCCGGACACGAATGTGTCCGCATCATCCTCGCCTGAGCTGTCTGACACAGATTGGAGTTCAGGCATAGAATCATGACTGTCGTCATCATCCAAGCGTCCGTCCGTGATTGCAAGGAAGTTTTTTGATCTCTTTTTTCCACCAATTCTTTTTCGTCCGGGGCCCTTGAGACGAGGCATCGAGGGTTGCTCGTCGTCAGAGTCTGTGTCGTGGGTGCGAAGGTTGGGAATGTAGAAGGAGCTCCATTGGGGAGTACGGTGAAGCGCTTCGTCCAACTGCCAGAGCGAATCTATGGTCAAGCCCGAGGTTTCCTTGTAGTTCTGATGGAGGATTAGAATGCTTTCTTTTTTTTTGCAAATCTTGGAAACATACGAGATTAATGAACTTCCACATATCATTGAGCACGGAGGGATCTTTGGTCCTCTCCAAAGGGCTGATTAGGTCCTTGAAATTGGCATATAATTCAGAAGCTCGATTTGAGTAAACCTGAGCATCGAACCACCCGTCGTATTGCTCTGGTATCTGAAGTGGAAGGATCCTTAGTATCTCGCCCTGAGGACCTAAAAGCGGATTCTCCAGGAGTTCTTGCAGTTCTAATAAAACCTAGGTAAAGGTTGGGCCATTCTCTGTATATAGAATCAGAAACGCCGATGGGAACTTACAGAAAGATCGCCAACGGCATCCCACATTGCCTGGGGGAACCTTTTGGCCTCCCTGGGAGATTCATCGACGGCATCATGTAGGATGTGATATAGGATTCGCTTCGGATAAGGAGCTCCAGGAAAACACAACTCGATTATGATAGAGTCCAGGAATGATTTGCATGCATCCTTGAGACTGACCCAATCGAAGGCGATGGAAGGCTCCCCTGGTTGTACATCCTCAACTTCTTTGAAATATCGAGAGTAGTGAGCTAGGTAGGCATTAAAAAATAGACATCAACGTAGGGAGCAGGATACCATACGTGTGGTCATGGCAAGAATAGAGAAGTGTGTCTGCCCTAGGTCAGCCAGGACGCCAACTATATCACACAAGGTCAAGTATCGAGAGCGTAAACTGTCATCATTTTGAAGCTGAGCACATGCTGTTGCGTCATTTAGACCGGATCTCTGCAAGTCGCGGAGGATGTCGACAACAAGCTTCCACCCTGATGCCACCAAATACGCGTTGTGTATCCTAAGAGATGGTAGGTTATGTAGAAGAAATATGGATCATAGCTAATACCTTGTTGATACAACTGAAGCGATGTGTGAAGGGTTCCGAAGAGATTGTCGGCTACCTTCCGTACGACGGGGAGCTCTTGCGACCAACTCGGCGACGATCCTACCGTAGAACACGTCAGGATCCTTGAGATCGGCAATGTCGTCGAGGTAAGCTTGAAGAAAGTGAGCACAGGACAGGAGGGCGTGCTTGATCATACCGTTGTACTGCGAATCGGCGATTCTGATGCACTTATCCAGCTTGAAAGGGGCCATGAGAGTGGAACGTGATCTCCGTGACACGAGGTCCTCTGAAGAACAGGTGAACAGGATTGGCAAGGTGAGTAAAAGGCGATGGTACCTGCTATTAGATCGAGTTTCTCTCTACCGGTTATCCGTCCGGCGAGGACGACTTCGCCTGTTCCACGCGCGCTATACTTGCCGTTGCGCAAGACAAGTGCGCGGGATGTAGACGGCTTGAGGCCGTTCTCGTCGCGTCGTCCGTGATATCTTTTCTGTACATGCTTTGGGCCCACGGGAACGAGACCCTGCGATGCCGGATGGCTGGACTTGCTGGACATTGTAGAGCGGACGCAACAGGCGATCCGACACCGCCACGTCGTGATCCAGTACTGCTGCCTTGATCCGTCTTCGCGCTCTGCCAGTCCCCGACGTGTTCACGGCGGCTTGCATGTCCCCAGTACAGCTTCAGCTGAGCTTTAGCTTCACCACCCGAGACCGTGCTTGACCTTGGAGACCGTTCCAGCGCCTTCCCAGCGGAATGATGTCAACTGAGACTCCGAGCTCGTCTCATACAAACCCGTCCTGCGGCAATATATGTACTTGGTTTCTCCCCCGCTGACTAGGGCAGTGCCTCCATCTTCCCTCACTCCGGAGCTGGCGTCAAAATACCTCTTCTCTCGTTCTTCCACAGCTCGCCGCGATGGGAGACCTACTCTGGCATCACTTGTCTCGCTTCATCTCCATCGCTGCCAGCATTTGTGCGTGTGTTTTAGCCGCTCCCCTCCGTCTTATCTGACAACACCATCAGACGCAGTTTGGGCCAGTTTCTGGGGCATGCTCTTCCGAAAGTTCTTCTGGGACTTTATCGGCGGTATTCTACGCAACCCGGGTGGCCTCCAGTCCGTTGTGTTGCTCCTTCGAGACTCAACCCAGCTGACGTTTCTCCCTCGCAGGCCCACCCCCAGGGTCCATGTATTCACTACTATCATTGTGAAATTCCCTATTGTTCAAATCGTCACCATGGCCGTGGGCCTCATTCTAGTGGCGCTAGAATACCCTCTTCCCCTGCTCAACGGACTGTCCATACGTCATAGCATACCACTCAGGATCGCGATGCTTGTCCTGCAATCCTTGCTCGCCGTGTTGTTCTATCAGGCAGGTCGAGTGGCGACATGCCGACCGTTGTTTTGACCATGCGATTCCACAGGGAACCAATGCTTCTCTTTGGTCGTTCATAGCTGCCGTCTTCTACATCAAGACCCTCTTCCGTGGTGAACGTATAGAAGGCCCCAATACGGAGAGGGGTCAGTCTAGCCATGCGTAGCCGTGTATGGTTAACCTATGGCGCAGGTGGCCGTGATTATGGTTACCCGATATCATTATCTCGGGTTGTGATTGTAGTCTAGTTGCTATCATTCTTGAACGCTATTATAGACCGTGCTCGCACGCCACTCCGGCCGCCGTCTACTGGAAAATACCACTCAGGATATCGTCGGCTACATTTCGCGACCGCAGCGATGCAGGCATCTGATATCGTTTCCTCATTGCCCGAGAAATTCGAGAAGGCAAGCGAGCAGATCTTCTTCCCGTCCGTGGTCTACAAGCACGAGGACATTGGTCTGGAGGTGAGATTCCTGCAACACACGATGCAAGTTCTCATCTATCGGCACTGCCGAGCTAGTTCGAGTTGCGACTATGTACAGCGTTGCAGAAAAAGCCGGTGGATCGGGATGCCACGGGCCACCTCTCCCTTTCCCTAGAATCCGATGTAGCAGCCAAGAAGAACCCCTTCGTTCCTCCCTATGCTCCACATCTATACCTAGGGGAACTATCATTACAAGACGGGGATGATGTATCCGACTATGTCGTTCTGGTGCGTAAAGTTGATCGTCGCCGTCTTACTGAATCGTGACCAATCAGGGTAGTTGAATAAATACTCTGTGTCTCCCCACCATTTTCTGCTGGTGACCAAAGGTATGTGCTCGACGGGCCAATGTTCATGACCGTCTACCAGACTATGATGAAAGAATTTAGGCCACAGACCTCCCCCCTTTTGCCACAGGATTTGGTCCAGACGTATTTACTCCTACTCGCTGCTCGACGAGCAAGTAGACATTTCATCGCCTTTTACAACTGTGAGTGTTCTTCGCCGAAATCTGATTACGAGACACTAACCAAACCGATGTATCAGGTGGGTCAAACAGCGGTGCGAGTCAACCGCACAAGCACATCCAGTTCATTGAGGTTGGGAGTGACGGCCCACCCATTGAAAAGCTTGCTCGGAAAACGGTACTCGAGGTGACCGGTAATCGGGTTCAAGCGTAATATTTCACCTTAGAAAACTGAAGGAATCACGTACAGGGAAACCTTTCGCAATTTCTTCATTGCCATACGCCAACCATGTGTTCCGCCTCCCGTCTCTCTTGAGCGACCTCTCCGTGGCTGAACTGAGCCAAGCACTCTTTCCTCCCTTCTTGTCGCTTCTTGACCTAGTCATATCAACCGTGCGATATGATCCAGACTATCCCTCCGGTGCTCCTTCCTACAATGTCATCCTTACCTTGGAACACATGCATTTGATACCCCGGCGCCACGAGGCCTGCAGAATAGAGGAGACGCAACAACTGATCAGCGTTAATTCACTTGGCTTCGCAGGTATGTTGCTTGCCAAGAGCGAGTCGGAATTGGAAGCCATGAAGAAGGAGGGGATCGGCAAAATCCTTCGAAGGGTGGGCCTCGAGAGTGTGCACGAGTTGCAGGTTGCCGGCACGTCACTCGAAGAAACCGAGGGCTAGCACGGTGAATGTAATACGTATGTATGGTGCAAAACATGAACGTGATGATTTGTTGTGCCGCACAATACAATGTCCATTAACGACCGAGAAATCCCTTGACCCTCCATAAAGAATCGAGGGATTCAAGCTGATGAACAACAACGTCAGTTCCAGATTACCGCGATTATACGTCTTCACGTACTAAACAAAGGAATCCTTCTTCGCGGATCACCTGACTAACGAGGGATTCCAGGTCAGTTCGAGATAGTTCATATAGAGAGTGATGCTGGCTCAGAGATGCAAGAAGCTGTGGTCTCTGGTCGCACGTATTTACTGTTTCTGATGGTGGCTGAATCGTTGCATCGGCGGTGTATGCTGCACGCTGCGGAAGAGGGGGAGGAGGCATAGTGACGCTCCGGTCTGATGACGAAGGCTGTGATGAATTCGGCAAGGGACTGTGAGCCGAGTCACGGGCACGGCCTTTAGACTGGCCATCTTTCCGATAGCGGTCCACTTTGGCGTCCGCTTTCTGGGACGTCTCGGAGCATGTTACAAAGGCGCTGTCATCAGAGGAAAGGCTTGTCGCCACGGAGGGTGGGATAGAAAGGGCCTGCTTCTCCGGAGGGTGGCTTACCATGCTTACGAGAGGGGGTAGGAGTTCATTAGGTGCCAACGTGATGCCCTGACACTCGGGCAATCGGGTGGGCCGTGCGGCGGCAGGACCTGATACGGCCGTCGAAGTTCGCGTCAACGAACACGAAAGTGTTGTGGGGTGCCGATTGATTGGAGCTGGTTGGGGATTCGCTTTGCAGGGGCAGACGGACTTGATAGCATCAATACATTGTGATGCGTCCACTGCATCCTTGAACGTGATTTGGAAGCGACGATATGTCTAGATGAAGAGTCAGGTGATGGAGGGTCACGACCAACAAGATAACTCGCTGGTTGAGAACCAGGAGGAACGATCTTTGGATGCAAGTAGCGGATCCCAACTACTGCATCTCGATATACCGCCTTCAGGGGAAGGCTTTGGTCCGACTGCAGGGTAGTGGATATCTGGAAGGACGGCAAAGATGAAAAGGAGAGTAGCTCCAAGTCCTCCTAACAAGGCAAACAGCATCAGCAGAGTCCAGGACTACGAATGCAATCTGAGCTCGCTCACAAAGACAATTTCCTTCTGATTAGTATCGAAGTCGTCAGGGCCTGCTTGTATGCTCCACGATATCCTCAGGCGCATAGAGAGCAGTCGCCCGGATGGTGACTTTTTGGCCTCCAGGATGATTCCCATGACCGGATTCGTGAAGTGCTGCCATTCGGATTCTACTGGAGCCTGGGTGGCTTGAATAGATGGGTAAGAACGAGAGTACTTGATGAGAGTATACGAAGCAGCTGTGGTGATGGAATGCGACATGTGGTCATTCAGATCCAAGTTGGCGTGAGCACCTGGAAGGAAAGGAGAAAGGAGCAGACGAGGAAGGGATCAACACGCGCCCGTTTTTAAAGTTGGCGAGGAGCAGCTATCAAAGAACCCCACAAGCCGACGATCTGTGATTCACTGTACCATCCAAGTATACTGTACACCCATGATTTGTACATAACATACAACACTGGCAGCACCCGGGATCTAGTCGCAGTATGCACCCTCACTGGCCGGCTTTTCTGATGGATCAGCGACGCGCGGACAGGGAGAAACAACACACCACCTACCGCCACGTCCCTAGCATATCGGTACAGAATCCCTCGTGTCTCTTTCAAGGCACTCTTGCCCGAAGTTTCCCATTCCGTCTTGCGCGCTGTCTTCTCGTCCTCTTCCACCAGCCAGTTGATGG